>DWJZ01008748.1:0-11135 GCA_018249125.1 Asbolis capucinus
TGTTTGTTCTGTGTGTCTGGGTGTAATATCTATATAAGTATATATTTAAAAGTATTTATGTATGTTTATTAGTTGTCTGGTCATCATAGTACAAGCTAACGCTTTGTTTGGGGTCAGTTTGTCGTGTGTGGATTGTCCAAAGATATTTTTTTGTTTTTGGAGTCAATATTAAATGACGTTGTTTATTTTAGGGATAATATAAGATAGCAATATTAAGACATATTGGTATTGATATCCAGGTAGGAATAATATGGCTTTGTACCGGCGTTTTTTTTAGAAATCATAGTTATTGTGACTTAACTGTAATAGTTAGACTTGTTTTTGTAGAAATTGATGTCCTCTATAAAACTATAGTATGTCACCTACAATCGAAATAACTAAGCTGAACGCTTCAATTTATTGCAGTCCAGTAGATGTGAACAAGAACTGAACTCTCATTTCAGTGGAAGCTAATGGTATTTCGGATAATGACGGAAGGTTGTAAACAAATCGTTGTTGAGCTTTGCATTATACAAGTAGGCCACAGGTGTGCGGCCAGCGCCGTGTCAAGGGTTTGCGACAAAAACTACCTAATGCTGTATATTGTTTATATCAAACATAGTTTGTTTGTATTTTTGTATGTTGGTTTGTTTGCTTGTTTGTTATTTCGTTCTTTATCATTGTTTGTATATTTGTGCGTTATTTGCTTTATTGGCTTGGGTTTCTTTGTTCTATGTTATTTCGTTTCTTTGTTATTTTGTTGGTTCTTTCCCATTTCGATCAATTATTTGTTTTTTTGGTTAGTTTTTTGTTAGATAGTTCATTTGTTTGTTTGATTGTTTGCTCATTCTTTCACTTGTTTTTTTTCACCGTTATTGACATACCATACGAGACCAAATATCCTAGTTATTGAAATGTTCCCAAAGAAGTTTTGAACTATGAGTTTTTACTAAAGGCATATTAGAATTAAAAATCTGGAGTATCGAATCCGGTAACATTAAATATTTAACAAGCCAACGTCTGTCTGGTCAGCTAGTTATAGTGTACAATTGTCAATAATGTTATTATTGTTAAGTGCAGTATAGACATCATTTGTAGTTTAATATATCTATAGGTAATTATCGTAACTGTACATTGTATTCCAACAATAGGCAATAAGGCGGCAGGTACAGTCAGACAGACAATATGAATTATTGATTAATGCGTATTTTAAATAAAAGTGGTTTGATAGTTCTGTTTTATCGTACTGTCAATTTGAATTAAGGGTGATAATGTACTTCTATCTCTGTAATATAAGTAAGATTAAAAGAAATGTAAACTGTTTGAAAATGCTGTGAGCAAAACAATACGAAAATCCTTAATCTGTCGTTCGTATTTTTAATAGATATATAAGAAATCAGATTCTAAAATTAATTTCTATTAAAAAATCTAATAAAAACCCCTCTTACTATGTATAGATGATATTCTTATTTTTACTCAGAAGATACTTATAAAATAATAGAAATTGCTCTCGCTTCGCTTCGGAAGTACTACTTACCACTAAAAGTAGTTATTATGACTTTACTGTAACAGTTAGACATATGGTATCGCGGATTTATCTGTGGATAAGGATGTCCTCGGTAAAACTGTAGTACGTCATGTTGTTCTATTGTCAATAATTACCGCAGCGTACGCAATATAAGGATTGTTTTTTTACACGTTCGGTTATATTACCAAAATTTTCACGCGGATCCCTATTTTTTCGCGTATTAAATATAGCCAATGTTCATCAGGGATAATATAGGATTCTAATGGTAAAAGATTTTTTTAAATCGATCCACTAGTTTCGGAGCCTATTCAATTCAAACAAATCAACTTATTTGTTTCCGCGTCGGTGTTTCTGTTCGATTACAATGTGTCTTCAAGTCAAGAGTGAACAGGCTTTTACTAAGTTAGTGCGCTTTACCATCTAAGACCGCTTCACTGCTTACCATCAGGCAGGATCGCGGTCAAGCACTAATTTATACAAAGTAAAAAAAAAACAAGCAATCAAATTTTTCCTCTTTATAATATGAGTGTAGATGAAATTTTACAATATTTCGTGACAAAATCACTGCTCGGCTGAGTGTACGCACAATTATATATCAATTTAAGTAATGCTAGGTGCATTTATCTGCAACGCTGCGCCATAATGACTTCAATTAGGGGATCATTTTTAAGCCGCTGTCAGTTTACCATACCATTATGATATTCTAATAAAGCATATATATTTTTATAATAGTGCTGGTGTAATCGATATTCATTAGGTTTGAGTAAACTTTAAGCGAAGCTTGGCTTACTCAAACCATAGCTTAACCCGGCAACCCGTTGATCTTAGTGATCATCGAAGTTAAGCAACAGTGGCCAAACTCGACACGACGGTGACCGCTTGTGTCAAAGACGTACGTGTTTCTGTGACTACGTAAAGAAATCGGTCCCAGTTCTTATCCTTAAGCCTTGATAAAAGGGTTAAGCCTTGATGGAGAAAATTTGAGTGGCTTAAAAACATTTGAAATATGGTTAGTCCCTTCTCTTTACCAATCTGGATTGGAGAAGCTTCTTGGAGTATGCTTTAGGCCTTAGAAATTCTGATAGATACCCTGCTCTGTAGGTTAATGGTTTGAATCCAGTTTTTCGAAAACCAAGTATTTTGTATCGAATATTCGTAGACTGAAATAAAATATTTTAAATTAAAATAAAATAATTTGAGAAAGCAAAAAGAGTATATTTTAATTAGAATATTAATTAAATTACCTAAGCACATTCCTCAATGACTGTACTCTTGATGTCTTCGATATTATTCCTAAACCAGAGCTGATATTTGAATATGACACTAATTACTCTCTGTAGGTGCCTGTGATATTTCGTGTATGTTTTTATGTTAGTCTTAAAAACAGTAAACAATGTGTGTGGTAAATCATTTATGAAATTTTCGCTAATTAGAATACACCTAATCAATAATCTCAATCTTACATTTTTAATTTTCCAGCCTTCTATTTTGAAATGAAATGAAATGAAAAGTATTTATTTCGTTTAAGGAACCAATATAGCTGACTTAACGAAAGTCAAAAAATAACAATAAAAAATCCTTATATGAATGAAATATAATAACAAAACATTTTTAAGAAAATTATATATAAAAAAACAATATTTGAGAGCAATGCCTTTCCATCATCGGCTTTATAATAACACAAACTTAAGACTGTATGCGCTAGTGTAGGCCAGAAGAAAAAAAATCCGGCGAAAAAACTGTCCGTACTTTTGTACAAATGCTACAAGCTTTTGCCTATGAGATGTGATTTAACGCGTGCTTGTACTACACTAAGGTCTATCTAGAACTGTCAAAAAGGTATCTAGAACTGTAAAAATACCGTTATAAGCATACTTTTGCCTATGAGATGTGATTTAACACGTGCTTGTACTATACTAAGGTCTCTCTAGAACGGTAAAAAAGGTATCTGGAACTGTAAAAATACCGTTATAAGCATACTTTTGCCTATGAGATATGATTTACCACGTGCTTGTACTATACTAAGGTCTATCTAGAACGGTAAAAAAGGTATCTGGAACTGTAATAATACCGTTATAAGCATACTTTTGCCTATGAGATGTGATTAAACACGTGCTTGTACCACACTAAGGTCTATCTAGAACTGTAAAAAATTATATCTAGAACTGTAAAAAAAGGTATCTAGAACTGTAAAAATACCGTTATAAGATTGCTATTTTTATTCTAGAGTACATTCGGTCAACAAATTTAACTCGTATTGTCCACTGGAGCCCAGTAAGGTCACGCAGCATATCAGGTAGCACTTTCGACTTGTTTTATTTGTAGCGGTGGTTCAGTAAAAAACTGGTCATGATTAGATAATGATGCCTTTGTCATTAGATATCGGAGGCAAAAAGTGACGGTGGTGTTAGGGTTGGCAACAGTAAGTTTTAAAGTTTCAGATGGTTTGTTGATTGTAGATTAGCTGGTAATTACAGCGATTTCCAGGATCGATTCCCGGAAAGGTAACGTAAAGGTGTGTGACGTTCGTTACACCAATTCTTACCCAGTATAAAGTATAATCTTTTCAGCGATATGACGGAAAAAAATAACTTATTAAGATTGCATCAATAAAATAAAATTTACGATTAATTTGTATTCAATGGGATATATATATATTTTTTTTTTAACACTAGTTTACGCCTGCAGTATTGCCTGCGTAGTATATTGATAAAAATTGCATATGTGGTATTTGAATTGGTTTATTTATGTTCAAAATATCATTAAAACTTGTTCAAGAGTTTGGCCATCCATCCTTCAATACTCGAAAACTCGCATTAACATAACTAGTAGGATCAGAAAGTGGCAGCCCTAGAGTTCAGTAGCACGGGAGCCAGCGAGTTCAAAAGCCAGTCACGAGCCAGACGAGGCGATAGCCGATGTGAACGTGCGCTATACTTTATTACAAACTACTATTATTGCTATGGCCATAGCTATTATGGTTAGTATGAAGCGCTCATAGCCTCGCGGTTTGCCTCGATCGTAACCGCTTTGGCGAGTTAAGCAACGGCGTGCGGTTAGGCGGCGGATGGTTTATCACCTACGGCGAACTTCTTGGGCGTTTTCGTGTTTCAAATGCATCTATTTTTCTTTCAGAGGCCGCATAAACACGCATAGCCTGCACTATTTGTTATCCTTAGATGGACATTGGGTCCGTCTTGGAGGCCTCCTCAGTGATAAGTAGATACCAGTTCTCAGGTGGATGGTTCAAGTATCGTTACAACGGCTATATTATAATATTATTACGGTTATTATTGCTTGACTAAAATCCCACCTGATGGTAAATGGTGATGCAGTTCTAGATTGTAAATAATAATAAAAAAATATGGTTATGTACTTAGGGAACCCAATGACAGCCTAGTGGTTTGAAAATGCAGTGATAGCCTAGTGGTTTGTACATTGGTCTCTCGAACGGGAGTTCCTGGGTTCAAATCTCACCTCTCTCTAACTTATATGCGTATCAGAAGTTGATTACCATTTATTACGGTGAGGGAAAGCATGTGGAAACCTGCACTCCTGAGGCTTCTATAAAGTATACTGTGAAGTTTACCTAGCTGCACTTGGGTACCGTGATGGCCTGTACCCCTCACATGATGAGTGGAGACGCCAGCCCAGTGGTACAGTTGTGGGTTGCAATGTTGAAGACGACATATGATCTACTTGTTATTATTTAATTTTTATTATAACTTTATCTCTCATGAGAATATACATACTTAAAGGTGGTATAACTAGTAAATTATAATTATATTCACACGAATTGGTATTCAAATCAAGTTAGTTTATTTTTGTAATGACTTAAGATATTTATTATGTTGGCTAATACGAAACGGTACGCGATAATATTTGTAAGGGTAGTTTGTGTACTTTGCCCTCTCTAGGCCCTAGTCTAGAAAATGAAAACAAAACATGATTGTCCAAAACAAACCTAGTCGTGGAGTATTAGTATAAGTTGCCCGCGTCGGTGTTCCCGTTCGATTACAATGTAAATGTCTTCAAGTTAAGTGTGAATAGGATTCTAGGTTAGAGCGCTTTACCATCGAAGACTTCATCGCCGCTTACCATCGGGTGGGATCGTAGTCGAACGCTAACTTATCGTAGGTAAAAAGAAGTATTATTGATGTAGCGAACGGTGTCGGAACGACCTGCGATCCATAGACAACATGTATTCGTATTTTCCATAATCATTTCCGCCAAACGCCAATTCAAATATGTGTGTGTACGGAACAGAAAAGCATTTGTCTCAGGGCCCTGAAGTGAAATCAAGCGTGAAGCTCTGGACCAACCGCGATGGAGTAGCAATGTAGTCCTCTGCCCTATCTGGGGGATATACGCACATAAATAAAATCAAGTAGTTCAAGTTCCCTCTTTAATGGCATATATTTTAATTAATTGACTTTCAATGATATACAAAATTTTATCAAAATCATTAGGTATTGTTATTGTTTTATGAAAGATTATATAAGTTAAGTAGTTCTATTTTTACACAGACTACTCTTTAACAGAGAGAACAGTATCGTGTTACAGTACAGATAATGTATGAAAACAGAGCGTGCTCAAAACAACTTGGGGCTTCTTCTTCACAATTAGGCATAAATTTAACGTTTGGTAAAACATGACCGGTGTAAGGCATAAGATTTTAGATAATTTGTTGTAAAGTTAATTTTATTACATGAAATAAAAATGGTAACATAAAAAAAACAGATCCTTTGTGCTTGTCGTTGCTCATTTGTCTAGTAAAACTTACAATATTATATTTGTGAAGGTAAATCTGTCTGTTCGTTATTTCTTTATGTCTAAGCTACTGAATCGATTTTGATGAATACTACATTTAGATTTACAGAGTAATTACGTTAAAAAGAAACAGGCGTTTTTTCATCGCGAAAATGGTATCAGGGAGTCGATGCAGGGGATGAAAGTTTGTATTGAAGTTAGTAATTATTGTAGATACAACGATAAAACTGTATTTTGCCACTTGATTAAAAATAAATATTTTGTTCTAGAGTTTTCGAAATAACGAAAAATAACGGACGATAATTTCTATGAAAATTTATCAACATTAAAGATTTACCTATTAAAATATGAACAACGCTTGGATGGGTAACAGAAAAAGTATATGATGGAGGATAACTAAAACATATGGAGAAATACAAATTAACCGCTGCATGTCATAACACGGACCACACATTATTGGTGTAACAGACGGTCTCTTTGATAGCTACCCTCGGAACCTGACACCGCTCGCATATGAACTTGAATCTTATGCTATTGTAATGATGATGAGCATATCAAGATCATCATGCTAAGCTAATTATGCTAAGCTATGATAATGATTAAGGTACTTCCACACTGAGAGTATTCATGTTATGATTAGCTTCAACCTATTATTTGCTGACAAATTACTCTTAAATCTCTCCTCGCAACAAGGTCTAGATACTCCACCGCGCTGCACTAAAGCAGATTGATAAATTGGTGGCAAACGTTTTTATGTCAAAAAGTCTGACGTCTTTTGTCAAAAGTTTTTATGTCTGAATGTGATATCGCTGAAGGATTGCTAGTCAAAGAGACCCAGTCCTGTTTAATACATATTCAGGACTACCAGCAGTACGTGTCTTCTGAGACACGGCACGTAAAGCCGTTAGTTGCAATCGTTAGATAACATCGTTAAGCTACATCCGTAACTGAAAAACTTCCGACACTTGGGTTGGCCACTAGCCCCACGTTCAGTCCGCATTGGGGCAGCGTGGTAGACCATGTCCTAGGCCATGCTCAGTAGTAGGCCATAAATGGGTCACCAGTCATCGTAATATTACCAGTAATTCGTTTCTTCTTATTTTGAATCATGAATTTTTAAGCGGATTTTACACTGAGTAAGTAAACTTACATCGACACAACCCCAGTACAGGGTGTGTTTACGTTACGAAAAAGCAGTTTTAACGCCATATTTATTTACGTTTTAACGTCGAAAATAATACGCTATCTGGTGGCACGTGTTCGGTTTGAGGAACGTGTCGTTAAATTTTTGAACCCAAACGCCATCTGGCGGCAGATTCCTGAACAGGGCGCGCGTAAAATATTTCAATAAATAAATAAACTGAGCATCATCGGTGTTACTGGACTTTTTGAAGGTTTTTTTGTGACCTTACTTGATGGTGACCACCCACGGTAGTCGGTTTCAACCAGTAAGTTACTAAAATCATAAAAAACTATATCACTAGTTGTTTTTTTATATTAACATTTTTAACAAGTTTTTAACGAAGCATGCTAATAAATCGGTAGACAATATTAATATAATAGGTTATGTAGTTCTCAGAATATGTGGCGGTTATATTTTAAATTTATTCGATTTTTTATTTCATATTCACACAAGTTCAAGGCAGTTTTCACACACAAAATTGTTCAGACTTGGTGTATAGTGCGTTTTTCCCATCCACAGAAATCTTGTAAACAATTTTTGTGTCAAAATAATACTTTATCACAGATATTCAGTCACGTTCTTTTTCGTTATTCTTATAAAATTCGCGTATTGTAACATTGTATAATTGTAATGGCCAAAATTATTAGTATGTTAAACATGTGATACGACGGTTTTATAAAAATTTTAACGGTTTATTTACAAGTTTTGTAAAGATGAGTAAAACGGACTATTATGGTCGTGCATTTTAGCCTAGACTACACAATATTCAAATATGAAAATTAATCTCAGTAATAATGTGTTTGCACCTTTACAAAAGGGTAATCGCACACTTATCACACACGCTTTGATCAACTAATCGATACATTACAATCGTTAACAGTTAGAATCGTGACTTTCCCGATAGTTGACGCTAGGTTTCCTATCAGAATCCTGGCCACGTTGCCAGGCCATGTTATAGGTTTAAAACCAGAATAACAATGCAAACAGTTAGGCGTCGTGATAGTTAACGTGTGAGCTGCACTTCTAAGTGGCGGTTTGTTACGCAATATTTGCATAGGATATGGTATTTATGGATTTTATGAGGATTTGATTAATAAAGAAGCAATTTCATTGGGAGCGAAAGATATCCATAATTTCATAATAAAATCCTTCTAGATAAGTAATTAGTATAAAAGTGTACAGAAAACTTAAGTCAATAGTGGGTAGACAATAAATAATTTAAAAACCGTCAATACAATTTAAAATACCCTCATCTAGTGTTGTTTACTAGATAAGGAGCTGTAAATAAAAAATGTGCGAAATTAAAATGGATGTGGCATAAATAGTCGTAGTAGAAGTGAGATACACAATTGAATATCAAATAATGTATATTGCACAAACACAAGCTTTAATTATAGATCCCATATTTAAATAAACACACAGAATTTCATAACGGTATTGATAACCGTTGAGGAGTTCCCTTGTCTGAAGCCAATCCTGAACGCGTATCACGTTATGTTTACCAAAAAAAGGGATTGTCATCTTGATGGAAGGCTTATGCAAAATTTCAGCTCTGAAATGTAAGAGGAGGTAAGTCTAATTAAGCTTGCAAAATACATATGTATGTATATGTTGAAAAGAGCCGACTGTTTAACAAAATTGTTACTAACAATTTAATTTATTTATTTCGTAGTCACACAATACACACAGTGACACCACAGATACAAACAGTTGGAGATCAACTTCTGTATTGGCTCCCCAGCCTGCCATAAACACTCCCTTTGCCACACATTTATAGGCTGCACTGATTATGGTAATCAGAAGTTATTTAATGTTATCTGAATATGATTCCGCTTAAGACCAATTTCATGTTACACATCCAATTTTCTCATGAGAAAAAAATTACTAGCAATTTAGCTTATGCAAACCAAATTACGTTTGTAGAGCGAACAGCCATTTTCAAAGTACTTAGACAGATTTTCTGTTGAATATTTGTAATAGGAAAACAGACAAAGCGTTTAGAACGCGTGCGTACGATGTAGGTCAGGAACGCGCGTTGATTCATTTTTGCAATTGTTATGAACGCGAACACGTGAGGTTTCTATACATTATGGGTCTATTAAAGACTAGATAAATAAATGTCTTTGGACAACTCACGCTCGGCCATCTGGGCCCAGACTAAGCGTTAGCTTGTACTATCGTGATAAGAAAACTCATAAACAGACTTATGTACTTTTTACTTATAATATGTATATACTTTTATAGATATTTGTAAATAGAATAAACATTCCTGCTCAACACAGAAACGTTTGACCTGGGTGGGAATCGAACCCACGACATTCGGTGTAGCAGTCAGGTTCACTAATCACTGGATTGTTTGTTTTGTATGTCTGGGTGTGTAATAGAAATATCTATTTAAGTATGTATTTAAAAGTATATATCTATGTTTATCAGTTATCTGATCACTATAGCACAAGCTAACGCTTAGTTTGGGATCAGATAGCCGTGTGTGAGTTGTCCAAAGATATTATTATTACAACTGTAACAGACATATCATGTCGCGGACTTATTTGAAGATATTGAAGTCTTCTGTAAAACTGATACATTACATTGCTCTATTGTCAATGATTGCCGCAGCGTACGCGATATAAAGATGTTTTTTCGTACATGGGAAAAGGTAGTTATTGTGACATAACAGACAGATATATGATGTATTATACATATTTGTAAACATTGTTGTCTTCTATAAAACTGTAGTACATCACTTTGCTCTATTATTGCGCTACAAAGAATTCCATCACAGGTTGGGTTACATTATCGAAGTTTTCATACGAACCCCTAACGATTTCTAAAATGATTTATAGCCTATGTTCATCAGGGATAATGTATGATTACAAATGGTAAATATTTTTTTCAAATAACTCAAATTTAGGAGCCTGTTCGCTTCAAACATACAATCAAATCTTTCCTCTCTATAATATTAGTATAGACAACTGTCCATAACAGGTAACACCAACTGTAGTAAACTCGTTAACCTTACGAGGCGGGAGTTGTAAAACATCTCGTACCGGCTACAATGATCTGGTTAAGCGTGAACCGCCCACGCCGCGTGGGTGAACCAGCCCGACCGCAGGTTGCCAGCCACTAATAAAACGAATTATTGCACTCACTATTATTAAATTAACTTTATCTCAGTTTTATTAATATGTGTCTCTGTTTTGATTGTGCTCTGTGTGGGTTCCGTTGTTACTTCTCTGCCGTTAGCACAATATAGTGATTTTTAATTAATTATTTATTTATTGAGTAAAATTCTTATAATATAATAAATGTAGATTTTTTAAAGATGTTAAAATAATAGAATGCTTATATTGGCTTGATTCGTTAACCGGTGAACGGATTATGATAAAACAGGTAGACCACATCTAGGAAATTAATATAGGATAGATTTTATCCCGATTATAGATTCCCGTAGGATGATATGCGCGTATATTTAGATATCTGTGTGACGCGCTAACTGTTAAATGGATTAAAGTGATACTTGTCATACGGATAGACCAGTAATGAATAAAGGATACATTTTATCCCGATTGTATGTTTCCCTGGGATAACATACAATATGTTATTTTATTTTATTTTATTTTTACAAAATCCACAGCTCTTAAATAGTAAACAAGACGTGACATATGGAAAAGACAA
>DWJZ01008749.1:0-11135 GCA_018249125.1 Asbolis capucinus
CAACACTAGCTGTACCCGGCGCGCATTGCTGCGCATCCGCTCATTAACCATGTATCCGATCGATATTATTTTGATACCAAAACATTTTCCAGAGAATTCTGAAGAAAGTTGCAAAAGACATCAGTGTCCCATCAATATCTAGAATAGAGTATAAAGGACAAACAAATAAACAAATATTGATATATGTACATATGTATATAGATCAACTCGTTTTAGTGATCCTTAGCTTTAAACAGATATTTGTCTGTACATATAAAAAATGTATATCGTTCAAGCTGGTATATCATCTGAGAGATGTAATATTTATAAAAAGAACATATACATAGAGCCACCATATTTCACCAGTCTCCTTTAAAAACGTGCTACATACTCGTATCTTCATATGTGCGCGAAAAGTTATTTAAATTGTCGACATCCCGTACTATCACCACAGCACTGTCACTCAGCACTACTCGTAACGAACCTTGCATTCACCAATCATCAACAGTGGACTGGATAAGTTTCCTCTTGTCCTCACTTCACTTTCCTCATTGCTGAGGACTTGAGGTTATCATTCTTCCATGGTTGACTGAAAGTATTTTTCTATACATTTTAATTACTAAAGGGTACTTACCATCTGTTAATTATTATAAGTTTAAAGTGTTGCCGTGACTATGAGCCATGCAACTAGGTCGGAATACCGGTATAATTATAAACAGACCATGAGTATGCTTAGTTTCCGCGACGATATTAATGAAAAACATGTTTTTTCTTTCTCGCAAGATGGGGACTTACGACCCTTGGACTGATACTGAAGGTAGTGGTCCCCTATCCTAGAATTAGGGTGTTGCATTTGTTTCTTTCTTTGGCGACATTAAATGCACGCAGTTTGGCAACTAGACTTGTGTGAACTGGATCATGTAGTTGGAGTTCGGCGTCTTGGTCGCTTACTATCAAACATTCCAGTAATCCAGTTCACGGTTATGGTCTCCTGGCGATGTGATTGAGAAACTCAAGTTTTCGTCGTTAAGACGCTGGAGAATCGGGTCTCAGTTTTAAGTTCGAGCAAAAAGATTATTTTTTGTGGAAAAGGGATTCGTCGTAAATATAGTATTCTCCTTCAACGCCACATCACTAAACAACCTGCGGTCTGCCAACCTATCATGGGTCGTCAACATGCCCTAACCTGCCCTGTGGAGGCGTCAGTACAATCAGTTATCTACAATTCCATTCAAATAATGATGTTATTTGCAGAACTCAACATCGAAGGCCTTGAGGAGGCCTAAAAACTTCCGGATCTTGACCACGGCTTGACCACGAACCCGTCTACTAACCCTTAATGGAGCAGTGTGGTGAAGTATGCTCAAGGCTTCCTCAGGAAGAGAGACCCAAGCTTAGTGGTGAGCCATTAATTAAAGCAATTAGCTGGTATTTCTCGGTTCGGTAACTAAAATATGATGTGTCTGAATGTACGTGATTTATGACGAAAGTTTCCTGCAGTCGGTTGGCTTAGTTACAATGTTTAAATTCTTACTTATTTTTTTAGTACTTCCCGTCCGAGATTAAACTGGAATACTTTGTAGGAACAACATAGTTTTAGACTAATGTACTTAGGGTCTCAGTACCGTTAACCATTTAAGAATTTTAAGGCATCTGCTCGACAAATAAACAACATGAAAAACTAAATTTTAATTGTTCTCTAAACTAGAAACATGCATTTGTCTGTATATTGTTGCTTTAACACCGATCTACGAACATCTTTTGCCAACCAATCAACCCAGGGAAGGTTTTTGGAAAACGCTACGAGGCATTTAATATATATAGTAATTTGCTTCTTCTGTTTATGTCACATAAATAAACAATAGGTACTGTACAGTACAGAACCCACTTATTTCAATCAAACATATTAGTACGTTCGATATCGCATAAATTTTGCTATTATTCCGTTCCTACGGTACCAGGTGCGTTACGTATGATTTTAAACTTACATTGTAGTGATACAGGACATTTTAAACCCCGTAACATTTAAGAAAATAAATAAATAATTCGTTAGGGCGATACAAGATCTACTAAATCTCGTATTAGATTAATCTCTTTTGGACTCTATTTGAATAAAACACTACTTACATACATATATTAATTTCTTTCGTACACCAAAATATATTGAAGTGTATTAGATCAGATTTTGTTCTCAACGTATTAGAGATTGTACGATAAACACCCCTGGACAGGCACAGTTGTCAATTCAATCGATAATGGCAATGTTGGCAAGTTCCAGGTGTTCCAAACATTCCGCCGTGGAAGTCTTGGCTCCATGATGCATCATGTTCTGGTCAACCAGCCATGACTGACGCGACATGTGGCGAGCGAGACCTCGCTTATAATCGGCATCAGCTATTTCCTCCCACGTCACCCACTAACACATTCACTATTCATTCTCAATCTTCTAAGGTAAGATCCACTATATTTCCATCCATAGATTCGTTTAAACAAACTACCTACTTTGTTGACTCCACCGATTTTTTGAACTACTACTAAACACAGGTTTCTCCTCATTTCTGAGGAAGCCCAGGAAGCTTCGATGCGGGTTGATGAAGATTACTGCCTTACTCATTTTCATTATTTCTTTAATGTGTACAATTGTATATAAGAATACATCAGAATAGCAACTATTAATAAAATTAATTATTGCGACTGGTAGAGTCTGTTTCGCCTGATAATGACCTGTGTCAGTTGGAACTCACTTATGTTTATGTGCTACGGACGTGGTACGACAAAATACCATCTTACACTTTGTTCGAGGAACGAACAAAAGAAACGAATATGGAATTCATTAATATTAATAAAAAAAGACAGTTAAATAGTGTTTTCTTTATTTTTGAAGTATGCCGTTTTTATTTGAGTTTATTTACAGAAAGAATATTTTAGGATATAATACTTGTATTAAAGTTTAGAAGTGATTTCTGCTATTATATTCAAATGCAGTCAACATAAATGAAAAACCTTGTAAAGGGTGATATTTGTTATTAACACATCATGATGTTACGAGCCCTCGTCGTTCTGTGATGTGACGTGTGTCAATAATGGCACCTGTTACACCCACGTAGAGCTTAACTCAAGGACAGGTGGCGTAGTGATGTAGAACCAATACGCGATTAAATTCATAAATATGATAATTTGTATTTTAAATTTATGAATTTTACAGTGTTTGTTTATTTCAAATATATTTAACACTGAAACAAATTATACAAATCGTCTTGAAAACTTGAAACTACCTCCAACGAACACATGGCTTACACCACCGCACCTGAACTGACATTTCATACCGATATTCAAGTATTTCCAAAAATCTAGGTCTCTTTAACTTTAAAAGGCAAGTTGAAAATAGACGGAATAAAATGTTGTATAGCTCTTATATTTCTGCAATCGAAGAATGCTTCAGAACTATTTATGAGTTATAAAATATAAAAAGATTATGTCTAAACATTCTATGAATAGGTACCGAATGTTAATTTCCAGCATAAATTGAACCAACGATAAGCATTAGATCTCTATTTTAATCAGATTAGTATTAACATAAACATATCAAAAATCAGTAACTGTTGAAATATACAAAGCGATACGTAATGAAGCTAAAGCTGGCATTGAAAATGAATATAGGAACAGATATCAGAGTAATATGACGGTGGAAGGAGCGGCGCGCGTGATGGGCACGTGGTGCCGCCCACTGGAAGCTTTTTTGAGTACCCGCTGACTTATCATTGTCACCAATACCCACGGCTGGACGGCATCATGCACGCATCTGATACAGCGGTTGATATTTTATAGTTGACGTTCCCGTTTTATTATAGCCAAGCCCCGAATGTCTTCCAGCCGAGAATGAAGTAGGATCCTAACGACATGGTAACTTTAAAAATAATGTGATAAATACAGAAACCATTAATTATAGTCATTACTACTCTTAAACTGGCGCAGTAAATACATATCTTTTCAATATGGCGGTAGGTACGACATACATAAATATTCAAAATTACTATCCTAGATATCTGTACTACCCTACCTTATGAGGATATGATAATGCTATACCATTATTATTATTGAACGAATTTCTTATTTTATGTACTAAATAAGATTACCCATTCCTTTACTGATTTGACTGGATTTTTTTTCTCATTTTAAACCACTTTTACAAGTAATATTTAATTTTCAATTGGCTGTTGCCGTGCTTGTGCATAAGTGCCTTAGTATAAAAAATAATACATTTAACTAAGCTGAGTTTTCTTCAAAAGTCTTCACACATAAGCTAAATTATTTTAATATTAAAAATCTTATCATATGTATCATGTACTTGCTGTTGATTAAATAAAGAAATGAACAAAATATAAGTTTATAACAGATGCTATGTGTGCGAGCATTAAATATAAAAGGAAATTATTGTAAACCAGCTTGCTCCATATTGCATCAAATGGTCGTGATATGTTTCCTCACGTTGAATATTTAAAATAGCGCCTTATTCACCAGAAGTAGGTGCGCTGAGAGCCGTATCGGGCAGAGCGGTGAACGTGCGTCGTACCCACACTTACTCATGCCTAATATCAGTAACTGTAAACAGTTTTCGTAACCCAAAAACATTGGGCAGCCTGGCCCAGCATTCCAGGTCGATGTTGTGATGATATAATTATAGTACACTTTGATACTCTTAGTCTTTGTAGTATTTTTAAATTGTCCGCGGTATTTTTTGCCGATGTATTTGGATATATGTATGGATACTATGAAGTATGAGTGGTGACAGGGATATTGTGGGACAGTGCCTACAGGTGATTGATGGATGGGCCACTGAGTTCCACTGGAAATAGCCAATGATCATATGAAGTTCCTACGTATGTGCTCTGACACTACCACTATATTAAATAACTACGAGTAGCTGACTATCAGGCGAATCGGCACCCTTTTACTTGTAATATATTATACTGGTAATATAGTAAAAATATAATAAATATAAAATCCAACTAATATTATAAATGCGCAAGTTTGTTTGTTTGTTACTCTTTCACGCAAAAATTGCCGAACCGATTTTCATGAAATTTGGTACACACATAGAGGGTAACTCGGATAAATAATGGATAGTTTTATCCAGGAAATCCTGCAGAATCGGAATTTACGAGGAATAACCTTCTACGCGTATGGGTATAGCTTCTAAACAACCATATTAATATAAATCTAACAAATCTGTCTTTCCGGAAATCTCGCGGGACTGGGAGTTACTCGGATAAAACTCCTGCGTGTACGAAGTAGCGGATTCAGCTACTAGGGACTAAATAGTTTCCTCTAAGGAACATGGAACCAAACTGGAATGAAGAATCCTCCTGCACCAATATCCCTTTCTCTCTGTGTAGTGCGTATATTGTGTTCCTGAGTTTAGAGAGAGTTTAGTCCATAAAACTTTTCCCGATAAAATAATGACACCCTATTAATATTATACGTGCGAAAGTTTGTAAGGATGTATGGATCTTTGTTACTCCGTCACATAAAAACTGCCGAATAGAACTGAATGAAATTTGGTAAAGGGATAGATTATACTCTGGAATAACACATAGACTACTTGTTATCAACATACCACGTGGGCGAAGCCGCGGGTGGACTCTAGTATTAAATAAAAATGTTGATTTTTTTATGAAGCATTTTTATGTACATAGATTAGTAAATCATGCTGTATATGTATATGTAGCTTTCTAGACCGTCGTCGCAGAGTTATCTAATATCGATAAAATGTATCGATAATTTAGCTTCGGTTTATCTTTTATTATTTTTATTTTCTCTATATGTAATAAAACAAAATTTTATAAGGCAAATAATAGATTCTTTAGTTGCAATGAGTAGTTACTCTTTCATAAAATATATAAACCACACACATTGACGCGCATTATCTAGGAAACCTGTAGGTAGATATAAATTTTACAAACCAAAAATAATGTGTTATTTCTCAGGGCCATTAATAAAACTATTACAAAATTGTGTTTTTCTGTAATACGCAATAAAACATGATTTATTTACGTTCTAGTTGTTTCTAATCAACACCAGTATATTTGTAAGACAACTTTTATTTCAACACACATAATCTCGCGGTTGTTAAGGTCATTGACGCTGAATAACATGGGATATAAATATGTAGTGGGCATAAGTTGCTGGCGGATTTTTCTTTCGTACTGTTTGATTAATTATCGTGTCACCTCTGTCATGAACAAAGTAGTTTGGATGTACCAAAATACGTGAACATGAAAATCCTCCAATAACTGTTTATTATTAATGTCCGAACGTTTGGTTTCAGTCTCAGCTTCAGTTTCGGCCAAAAAATTACAAATTTCATAACATATTATTCTTATTCTAATTTTACTTTTATTTGTTAATGTAACTTTAATATAAAAGAGTTTTATCACTTATATTGGATAATATATAAATAAAAAGGTTTTATTTTAATCTGTTTATTAAAACACCCTTCACAGATTCATCGATAATAGGAAATACACTCGGGGTACATCACTATTATGCATGGTACATATTTACATTAATTTTATCATACGTACATATTTACAATATTGTTCTCGTATGTGATTTTATTACAAGTATCTCGTGAACAACATTATAAGAAATAAACATTCATAATATTTTTTTTAATAAAAGAACCATATCTATGACTAGATTTATCTATCAACTCGCTATTTTATTCACAATGCAAAGATTATATAATGTAATAAGACAAATTTGGCTCTGTATGGCACTAAGGTAAAGGAATGTAGGATTTTTCGGATATTTTAACGTATACAGTATACATTTATTTACATCTATCACACATAATTCAATGTTTAACACTAACATATTGTGCCCCCTATATGTCATTTATAAAAATCGAACAAGATGCATTTGACATGTGATGACATGAGGGTACAATATGACGCTAGGTAAGTTACAGTTAACCTAGTGTTACATACGGCGCTGAATTGGCTACAACAATACACTGGAACCCCCGTAACGTTATTGCCATTTCACCTAAAACTTAATGGACACTATGTTTTGGCACTTGACATCTTTCATGAATCAATTCACCTCCAGTCTTCATTGAAACTCACTCGTTATTCACTTTTAACGTATCGCTAAAGCATATTACTTGGCTATTTGTCTTAAACGTAAAACTAAATGCCAGTCTTAGTCAAAATTCACTTATTCTCAATGCATCTTTGGACGCCTTCATCTGCTAAAAGCTGTAATCCTTTTTTCGTTTTGTAACTTTCGAAAGATATTTGAAAGTGATGATTGTATCTACCTCCTTGATCCGTAGTTCGGGCACAGGCGGCGAACCGTCGGCGGTTCAATGTCGGTACTGCTGCGGCAGGTATGGAGCTACGGATGTCTGAAGGTGTTCCGGCCATTAGAAAAGATGGTTGTTCGTTTTGGCGAGGGTGCCCAGGTGGTCGGAGAGGAGGTAGTTGGGGGGTGCGACGCCGAGGAGGGGGAAGCTGGAGGGTTGCCGCAGGAGGCCGCAGCCGCCCCCCCACTTGCCGCCCGCCCCGCTCACTGCCACGACGCCGCCCACGCCGTTCAACTCTTCACACAACTTGTTGGCTGGGGACAAACATTCACTATGTTAAACAAATTGATAAACTATTTAATACATTCTCGTCATAATCTTCATTACCAATATTAATGTATTAAAGTGCATATCGCAACAAATTTACTGCATCACATCACTAAACGTGCCATACTTTTATAACTTTTAAACGTTATTTTGTACTACTATTGGCTGCACCTTAATGCCGTTTCCTAAAAGGCATCATGGTATGCCTTTTATGAAGCGGTGCTAGCCCAGTGGATGAAAATAATCCTACCCTCCTACTCGGGGGATCTGGGTTCGAATCCCAGGGTGCGCACATTCTGACTTTTAGAGTTATATGCGTTTTAAGCATTTAATATGTCACTCGCTATAACGGTGAAAGACATCGTGAGGAAACCTGCATGCCGGGGAGTTTTGCAAAACTCAAAGGTGTGTGGAGTCTGCCAATCCGCATTTGGCCAGCTTGGTGGATTATGGCCTTCTTATTCAGAGAAGAGACCCGTGCTCAAGAGTGGCCTGTGATGGGTTGGGCTGATGATGATGAAAAACCATACGCTCTATTTGTTGTTAAGCTTCTATTGTATGTCTATTAAATGTAGATTAATACAATTTTGACGACGGAGAACTGTCATAAAACCGTGGTGGTCACTACGTTTGTTTTTAGTTGTTAATGTACGTAGAATTAAACGAAAATGGAATTATAAAATTATTACGCTTCTCAAAAACTTTTATAAGAACATCAAACTCAGTGTAATTAATACAAGACTGATGTCCAGACACGCGTATGTAACACAGCATTAACAATCATGTCTTACATCAACGAGATCCAGAAACGCTAGTTCTGAAAGTATAATCCATAAATCTTCAATACCATTCCGCCACTCATAAAACATTCTAAAAAGTTATGAACGAATCTAAATTAAAACTGTTGTAATTCAGTTTTCTCTGGAGTGGTTAGTAGTCGGAATTGGTGCATTCAAATCCGAAATCAGAATGCAGGCGAATATGAAATAATGGTTGTAACGCAATTAAGCGCTAATCACCCTAATCCTTGCGGCTCCGTTGTTTATTCGAGCCTGAGTGACAATCGCGCGCACAATTAGCGCAAATGAGCCGAAGTGAAAATCTGGCGGCGGCTAATGTGATTAACATCACCGCAAGTCCGCCATTACTACCTCAGCCTGCCCTCCACACTACACTTGTGTTTTCTGAACTATGTGCCTTATCTATTCTATACTAATGATATAAAGAGCGAAGGTCCTGGTCCGATTTGATTTTTTTTTACCATTAGAATCCTACATTATTCCTGTTGAACGCAGGCTATAAAATAATTTCACAAAAGGTTGAAAAAGTATGAAAACTTCGATAGTTTAACATGTGAAAAAAATACCAAAAACAACCGTTATATCGCGTTGTAGGAATTATTGACAATAGATCAAATTGATGTAGTACCTACGGTTTTATGGACATCAGTATCTATAAATAAATCTGCGATACCATATGTCGGCTACTGTTATGTGGCAATAACTACATTTTTCTGGTAAATGGCTGTTCCGCTGCGACGCGAAGGCAGTTTCTACTGTTGGAAGATAATATAGCACTCGTACCGAAGCAGAGATAGCCTAACGGGTTGCTCGTTGCTCTCCACGGGAAGCTCTTGGTTCAAGCCACGTGCGCATCTTAAATTTTCATAAACTTATGTAACATTACAAGTGAATTAGCACTTGCTTCGGTACATTGAGAATTCGGTCTATTGACAGTACCTTATAAAGTTTTATAAGAAGTCTACCAATTCGCATTTGGAAAGCATGGTTGAATTTGGCCTATACCCCTTACCCCCAGAGGAAACCCGAGCTCAGTAGTGGGACAATTATGAATTGCAATCATACTAATTTAATTTAATCTTTATTGTAAAACAGACTGAAGTGCTACTAATGCGTTGCCTGCCTGGAAAAACCTGCGTGCGCAGGGATGACAAAAAAACAGGGGAATCGGTACATTACTAAACCAACTGGAACAATAACGACAGCAACTGATCCCAGACACACCAACAACATGCCACTTCAGGACGGATGACAGAAGAAGAATGGGAAGAAAGATGACTGAAGGACGGGGAGAAAAAGGGGAGAATTGGCTCTCAAGCCCCCAGCCGGAACACGACGAATCATTTGCCGGCTGATTCAAGCAAAAGCGTGGTAGCTAGCCAGACGGGCTTCACAAAAGGGTAATAATCCTTCCGCGAAGCCCTACCAGCGAGCAGCCGACTTCTGTACGCCTTTTACGACACCCTGGTAGGTCAGCATGGGGTTGGGGTTTGTATTCTAAGCCGCCACAATACGGCAAAAAGCTGCCCAATTTACTAAGAATATGTTAATGCTTGACATCCTGATGGTAAATGGCAATGATGTCGAAGATGTATTGGATTCGTCGATAATTCTAAATCGATGGAAACGGTAATAACTCCGTCTACATATTTTACATTATCGTTTTTAGTGATTGACCCGTTCTATGTCTACACACTTTACACTATCGTTTTTAGTGTATGACCCGTTCTATGTTTACACACTTTACACTATCGTTTTTAGTGTATGACCCGTTCTATGTCTACACACTTTACAATATCGTTTTTAGTGTATGACCCGTTCTATGTCTACACACTTTACACTATGGTTTTTAGTGTATGATCCGTTCTATATCTACACATTTTAGACCATCGTTTTGAGTGGATGAACATTCATATGAATGCACGCAAATTTCATCGAAATTAATGTTGTCGTAAAAATAAACTCCGCACGATGCAAGCAATAAAATGCTACTACTCGGAAGATCTAAAAAACAAAATTATATACTATGAGGCTAATTGGCGTATGTTGGAAATAAATTGAGAATAGAACGATGCAGTGGATATACATTTTTATCACATACCTAAGAAATATAATAATAATCATTAAATACGATACGGGCCCCGCAGTAACTGTGTACAGGCGTTAAAACAAATG
Organism: Asbolis capucinus; assembly: GCA_018249125.1. Lineage (NCBI taxonomy): Eukaryota > Metazoa > Arthropoda > Insecta > Lepidoptera > Hesperiidae > Asbolis > Asbolis capucinus. The sequence goes on from DWJZ01008749.1 coordinate 10,588, forward strand.
ACAGTTAATTTAAAATGTTTATTATATTAAAACCACTGTTAAATGTTACCAAGACCGTGAGCAACAATTTCTGTAAATAGGTTCAAAGTAAAAAAATATCACACAATTAAAATTCTAGTATAAACTAACAACTCTACTGAAAAAAATATTTGCTTGAAACTTATTTCGTTGAAACTCAAACTTGACCTAAATACCTGCATTCTAAAATAACTCATACACGAATTATACAATATGATCTTGGTACACGTACTTGAAAGCAAGTGCTATATTAGTGGTACTATTTCGAGACGACAAAGTATTGTTTTATTGATAGCAGCCTTGTTGTACTCGCCCACGCAAACGAAACAGCCGAATTACGCGATCATCCCGCCTCAGTTCGGAATGTATGAATCATCTGTCTATAATTTCAGCGATCAGTGCTCATGAAACTGCTGAGATTTCCACTGATATGTTCTTTAAAAATAACTCATGACGTAAGCGAAAACAACGTACTGCGAATTATACAATTATTTTAAACTAGTAGCTCTCGCTTCGCTTCCGAACATCTT
>DWJZ01008750.1:0-11132 GCA_018249125.1 Asbolis capucinus
AAAGAACCAATACAGATTTTGTGTAAACTTCACATAAACCATCTACTAAATAGTCCAAACAAAGCCTAAACATTTGGTTTGGATAGGTAAGCTCTGTCTTGAGCTATATATTACAACGAATAGTGGCATTTTTACATATATATGTAGATTACAAAAAAATGTATAAATGCCACGTATGGTGTAGGAGTGTTCTAAAGAATGAACGCAAATTGCTAAGTTAGTGCGCCCAACACCTGAGACATCATCTCCCACTTACCATCAGGTAGGATCGGCGCCAAGCATTAGCTTATTCTACGTAAAAAATCCACAGTATAATCTATCTCTGTAGCAAATTTCATCCAGATCGGTTCAGTAGTTTTTGCGTCAAGTAACAAACACCCATCCATTGATCCTCAAAGCTTTCGTATTTGTTATATTAGTAGGACTGTCCCGAATTACACACAATTTACTTGGCCACAGTATTTCTAACCTTGACAATGACTCCACCCGGCAATGCTCGCGTCCAATGTCATATAAAATTAATGGCCACCATGACCTCTCTGGCTTTACAGCTCTCCTAACCTACAGTCCTTTTGACTAAAATTCTACTAATATTATAAATGTGAAAAGTTTGATTGGATGGACATATGTACATGGATTTTTGTTATTCTTTCACGTGAAAACTACAGAACAGATTTAAATGAAATTTTAAACATACGTAGATTATAGTCGGGAATAACACTTGGGCCACTTTTTATGAACACGCAGGCGAAGATGCGGTGGAAAACTAGTGTAATATGTTATAGAAGATAATCCGTACTAATATTATAAATGCTCAAGTAGCTCTGTGTGTAAACCACTAAACCTATTTTGAAAAAAGTACATAGAACGAATTGAAAAAGAACATGAGCTACTTTTATTATGAAATAAAGGGTTTATAGTATTGAAATAGGAGAAGAAAGTATGTATGGAAGGTTGTCATCGTCATAGAAGTAAACATGATTTTTTGTATGTATGTACTTGTACCACCACAAACACAACTTGTTCGCTATCATTCCAATATTATCTGTGTAATCCGTTTTGGCATTAACACTGTTTTAATTTTTAGTCGTAAGTAATTATTTCACACTAAGAGCTATTGGATCACTAAATAAAATAAATAAATAAATAAGAAATAAATAAATATTTGTATTAGCGTTTTTGAAATTGTATTCAGGTAGTGGATAAAAAGTACTCCATGCTGACGTATTTGTTGTACATATTTTAAACCTTATTAAATTACAAATAGCTGAGTTTCGAACATCTTGAAATGAATGAGAAAGGTAATATCGACCAACCAATAAACCTTGACGTTTTTTTCTATGCACAAAATTTATAAAGTTGAATTTATTTTACGTAGACATACGTTACTTCCCTGTAAGAGGATCAAGTAATGTTTTTTATTAAAAGCCAGTGATTTAGTTGTTACTAAAATTGCTGTTTCTAACATATAGTGACAGATCTTGACTGGCCCGTTGGTCAAACTTCGATCCCCATCCAAGAAAAACGTTTCTGTGATGAGCAGGAATGTAATTTTATCATATAAAATTAGTGTGACTTATTTAGTATATGTTATTATATGAAAGAAAACCAAATTTTATAGATTTAACTCTTTATTGTACACCAAGAAAAGGACAACAGTACAGAAAGAAGTAAAGACTAAGGACAAAAGGCGGTCTTATCGCTAGGCAGCGATCTCATCCAGACAACCTTTAGATGACCAATCCACTATTAGGCTCGGGTTTCATCTCACAATATGAAGGGTATAGGAAATAGGTCCGCCGGTCAGTTGCGGATTGACAGATGTTATAAATTTTTAGACGAAAAAAAAACAGCTTTTATTAATCGTGATCTTAAGGGATCGGACAAATCTTGCAACAACGCTAAGAAGGCTGAGCATTAGTGGCTAAAATTTCATAAATTTTCACATAGAGTCGGTGAGGTGGTGCTGGGAGACGTTTGTCCCGGTGACAGTGGTCTAACTATCGAAGGTTCTAGAAGCCAGAACATGCTAGATTAAGTGTATTACAACGTCTATCTACCGAAGCTTCTAGAATCGAAACATGCCGATTGTAATCGAGTTTCGACAATCGTAATAGAGTTGTTGAGGCGGTGCCGGCAGACGCTTGGCCCGGTGACTCAGTGGTACCACTATAAATACGATGCAGTTGGCATTTAGACGGTCTCGATCCACGAAACGCATTCTACGCGTTTATGTCGTGTATTACGTGGCCCAATTCACTGACTATTTTCATCGGAACATCATAAATGTGTGCCATCGACATAAAACCATGGGTGTATAGAGGTGGGGCAGGGAGGGCAGCTGACTCCTCTGGATTCCGGATATGTACTTTGTGTAGTTTTCGGGTAATTGTGGAAAAAGATAGTATATAATATACTTATTATTATGCGCTGTATCCAGAAAAATATCTAATTAGTCCCCCAGTCGCGGGTCATAACCTGGATAAAACAAGTCGATTTGGAAGATTCGCCATATTCGGCGTACCATGAACGTAACATACACTATCTTTTATAAGAATCGTAATTAGCTATAACCAGTCTTTAGATGGCTCCGACGAGACTCTGTTTCGATCCGATAGAAGTTATGTTAGTTTACTTATTAGAGTCGTAACTTGTAACTTAAACCGTTACTACCGTACTAGTACGTGTAAACATTCAACAAAAATTATGTACTCGGGGTCGACTTTAGTAACCATTAAGGACTCTAAGTGCGAGAGTAAGAAAAAAAATCGCGCATTTTTTCTTCAGGAATTAAGTTTGGGGCCTCTTAACTCCAAGGGCGTACTAACTGGTCTACAGTATCGTCGTATCAATCTAGACTTGAAATTCAAACCGTTTATCATTTGAAAGAGTCAGAGATAAAAATATCAGCAATTAACCCAATTTAAGCCTGTATTCGATTATTTGATTTGCAAGGAACGTTTCGCAGAAGTTTACATGTTATTTCAACAACTATCGAATGCAAATCAGCAATCGTTTTCTAGATTTTTAGGTCATGTGTATTGTGTAGCTAAAATCATTGTCTGAATATTATTTGTCGGAACTGTGGTCGCTTCAACCTAATGGCCCGCTACTGAGCATTAGTCTCAGCCTCAGGCTGAGGAGGCCTAGGGTATACTCCAATGCGCTGCTCCAATGGGATTTGATGAAGGAATAAGGAACACTGTCAGTCACTCATTCATTTTCTGACCGCGCTGGTTCATATTTAATTAGGCCGATCACTTGCCGAAACTTATCACAAAACTGTCGGTACCAATTGTTATCGTCAGACATTAGCCTTTAGGCTTTGTCGAAGGTCTGAAAATATTGTGACAGTAGGTTAGCCGCTAGCGTGGTCAATTTGCATCGGAGTGGTTCTGGGACTCCTCGGTTATCAGAACACGTACTCAGTAGTATGCCATTAACGGATTAAAGCCATATTCGCCACGAGAGAAAGCAACGCAAGATTATAAAGGACGTTTAAAATTTTTAAAAGAACTAAAAAGGAAAAAGTTACTGTAATTGGAATCGGACTCGAGCAAATAGCGCTCAATTAAGCTGCTTACGGAGACGAAAATAAAAATACTGGTAAGAGGTTTAACAACGCGTTGTTCCGTATCGATATCGAATAAGAAGTTGTTAATCTCATTAAAATTACATTACCTTTTACCATTCCAATGATTATCTACTTCATAACATGACGGTTACTGACTGGGAGACCTAAATGTGTAGAAATCCAGACGTTTTTACAAATATCCCTCATTGACTGAGAGATAACTAAAACAATTATTTAATATTCCTCCCCAAAGAGAAAGAGTTCGTAGAAGACTTCATCCTTTTCAGGCACAACGATGTATTATTACAAACTCTTTCTAAAGGTTGTCTTGGACATATCGCTTCTTGAGCAATAAGGACGTCTTCTGTACTTTTTGCCTTATAGACCTTTATTTGTGTCAATTGACGTGAAATTTTGATGACGTGGTTGGTAAGTAAAAGTTATTTGAGTACCGAAGGGAACTTCAAAAATTTTAATAAACGCCGCCGTCCAATTACCATGGCGTGGAGAGGCTGACAGCCGGGATCGTGTCTGAGATCACCTCGGCCGATGCTCTTAATTAACATTTAACTTCTGCTACCGTATTCGTTCCACAAACATGTTGGTTAAATCCCTTGTTTCCTGCGTCCCGTTATAGTCCTCGTTACGTCGCCAAACAAGTTTGTTCCGCAAAACAATTTGATGGACCATTTGGATCACTCCGTGCTGTTCTGTCACGCGAACCTTTCCTCGAGTCCCAGTTGACTCTGGGCTTGTTTCATATCACGGTTATCAAATATACTTTCACCTAGGTGATGAGAATGAGATGTTACAAGAATTTTTGATGAGCCTTCGAATGTAAATAGCGCATGACGAGCGGAATCCGTGACAATAACATTTGCTTAATGCCAACATGTCTAATCGAAGTCAAATATTGTTTTAATCTAGAATTCGATTTGCTATACAGATACCAAGAAGGATGATTTTGCAGAAGAGTTAGATTTCTCTTTGTTACGACATCCTATCCTAGATTTGTGCGTCAAAACGATATCCGAGTCACAATAATTTTCCACCGGATCACCTTGAACGCTCTTATCAAAGTAGCAGTGAAAGTGCTTATTAGTTTAATTGGTTGGCCGGTCCATGTTGACGTTTACTTTGCATATATTGATAAGGGACAAGTTTTTTGACACTGCAATATATCACAACTCGCAGCTTTTGAGAAGGTCATTCGCCTTTTCTTTCCCTATTGTTCGGGTGACTTGGTAAACACAGCATAATTACGAAATGCGAAAAGAATAACAATGGCTGCCTTTATATGGGATTCCGTTTGCGATTTTATATTGACTTGCTGGATTACTTTATAAATGTTATTTAGTTTTCTTGTTTATGCTTTTGTAATTAAATTGTGTAACGCATTAAACAGCTGAAGGAATCATTCGCATCTTTTGACAATTTGCCAAAAACTGTACTACTCGGTTCTTAATGGACAAAACCATTATAATATTTTGACCGTTTAGTTATTGCACCTAATGCAGTTTTGAAGACGTTATTAATAAGGTCACTTATCATAATCACGCACTTTTGGGGAATAAAAATAATTTATATAAAAATACACGTAAAAGTTTAATAAATAAATTAAGTCACTTTTGTGATATTCAACATTACTGGAACCCTTGTAGACCATGGATGGCTTCAGCGCAACAATGGCCCTCCATTAAGCATGGGGAGAGCCTCATGATTGAGACGGCCTGGAGAATAATTTACCACGCTACTCCAATACGGATATCGCCAACCCAAGTCTCGGGTGTTTTTATAACTGCCAGAGACTTCCAACAAGATATAACTATTGACTATTACAAAAACAATCGGGTCCGACGGCTTCACATATCCTCTGAAGCACTGAATCACTAATGAAATGATTGCCAGTAGCACCGATTCTCCGATTGCGCCCAGTATGGCTTAAAGTTGCAGATTACTTGGGATCGCAAGAAGGGCTATGAGTGGGTTAAAACAAACCATGTAAATAAAACCGAGTCGCGGCTCTGAAACTCCACTTATTGTTCCTTACACAGGTCAACCACAAAATATGTCTGAATTCCAGTCATAACATTATGATTTGCGACCTAGCCCATTGGAAAGGCCATAAAAAATGCAAGGCGTCGTAAAGCAGTAGCATCGAAATAAAGATAAAATGCTGATAAAATGACATGTTTATCGGTTTGTCACGAGCCCCTATATTTCACGTGCGAGCGAGTCTATAAAACGGGCATAGCTGATGAGATGAGACTTAAAGACATCGTCTCAGAAACTATTCACTGGTTTATGTTTAACCATATTTCTTAGAAGGCATATTTCCTTTCTATCTGTCACAATAAACGTGTTTTGTGTTATGTTTATGCGAATTATTGTATGTTTATAATTAAAATGATTCGTTTAATATCATCAATTACTACTTAATTTGGTGTAATCCGAAATTATAAACTGGCTAGCTGACCTACCAAACGTTGTATTATCAATATAAAAAATAAACGTTATGGGCGTAAAAATGCTTATAATTAAAATGATTCAGTTAATATCATCAATTAGTACTTAATTTGATGTAATCAGAACTTAGTTTGACCATCTGTAGGTAATTGTCAACACGAAACACGGCCAAAGCCGCTGGCACCAACTAGTAATAATATAATTATTAATCATGTCTAAGAATTTGCATTTCAAATACATAGGTCGTAATTAAGATACAAAATGTAGGTGACTCAATAAGTGCAATTGCGACTTATTTCAACTGCGATTAATTTTATTGTGTAGGTACTAAGAACGAAGGATTCTATTTAGTATAAGTTTAGTATATAATGTCTTCGACTCAAGAATGGTTAGACTTCTTTTAAGTTAGTGTTTTTAGTTTAGCTCTTCCGAAGCAACTCCTTCACTAACATGATGGAATTGTAATCCAAAATTAACTTACGTCAACTTATGTATAATAAGAAAGCTATGAAAGTATTAGGAAAATGAATAACGCCATACTGGTGTTGCGTTTTATTATTTTACTTTATTTCCATATCTTAAGTCTTTTTTATTTAAAATAAATAAATGGTTATAACAAAATAATCCTATCTATTTCACATTATATTTACTTGGATCTTCTTCTTAAAATGAGGGTCTTCAGAACATCTTCGAAGAAGATCCTTCTTTCTATATTATTCTCCGATAAACGAAAAAGAACTTTCCCCTTTTTTCGAGGCCAGGAATATAATACCATACGACGATAACGTTACATAACAATTATACTCGCAAAATTTCACACCCCTAATGACGTACATACACACGAAGCTTAAAATCTCGAAGTATTGTTACACCACAATTCGTAATCTCTGAATAGCCAGGTTTATTAATACCAGTTTGATTGGATATTCGTCGGCAATTTAACTATTAGTGTTAATAGACACCCTTTGTCTGCTTTCCCTCTAATTGAAGCTTGTAGTTATAAATTTATTCAGGAATACAACTTTTGTAACACCTCTCGTTGATTATCTGCTAATTCTGCTAATTGCTGCTTTCTCTATGTTGTAACTTTGCATTTCATTTGCTGCTATGTTTTATCTAGTGAGATAGTGTAAGGCGTGGAGGTGATCAGGACGAAGCTTTCTATAAGATTAAACTTAATGTCTATAGCAGCGTGAATCAGCATCGAACTGTATACGTACTTTGATTGCACAGTTAAGTGAGTTGTAAGTTCCTATGATGATATAAATAATTTGACTTTGAGTTTTATACATAATCTTAGTCCATCCAAGTCATCCAGTGATTTACATTTCTTCATGTTATATCCCTAACATTTTCAAGGGATAGCCTGTTAAGTTTTCATCATTTTTACTTCTATAGTAAGAGCAGAGGCTAATGAGAAGGAAAACGCAAAAGTTAACTGCAAAATATGTAGCATACTCCAGAATAACTATCGGACAGAAATCTTCTAAAATTCTCTACGGTACAGCAAAAAAAAACCGTGCGCATGCCCAACAATTATGCTGTTGGTTTAAGCTGAGAAACTCCTCGTACCTTATTCCAGTTGCAATGTTAGTCCTAGTGAAAAATTGTCGAAAATATCCATAATACCCTCTTAGAAGCCTGTTTGTCAATGATATGGCGTTAAAGTTTTATAAGCGATAGTATATAAATGCGTATGGTTAGTTTTAATGATTTTCCATAAATGTGACAGTTTTAATTTACTTAATGTATTTTGTTTCAGCCGTGGTAGTTCGTTATCTAACGAAGAGGTACATCGGCGAGTACAGTTCAACCGGCGGTAAGTTAAAACATTCAATTTATATTTTTGATGATAATTACATAGATACAAATTAGGATCAAGATCCATTAGTCAAATAGGTACAAAAGTTGTCAATTTAAAAACTCCCGTCTAACAACCTTCAGCTATGACTAAGCGAAGTGAGGGCAGTAGTGCTCAAAGACTACCTATATGGAATTGTTTGTATTAAATTTTTATCGAAAAACAAATAAAATTTTGACATCTGGATCATTTGATATCGGGCATGAGCATGTATTTTCGCCGATAAAATAAACACAATAACTGGATGACGGAATGCATGAAACCAATGAGTCACTAAGCATCAACTTCAATGAAGGTCTCAGAATAAATTATCAATGTTATGATCATAGATTGCTAGTAAAAAACAATACGAAAGTTAATGTATCTCATTACAATAATATCCCCGATAGGGATGCGTAGGTGTCTCAAAACTAAAACATCGAGTACTACAAACGACTCTTTCAAAATTAATTAGAAATGCTTGTTTTGATAAATACTTACAAATTCTTACACGGCGATTGGAAATATGCAGATTAATTATGTAGCCGTAGCTGTCTCGAATACTGATACTGTGCCGTGTTCCGATGATAAAACCAGCTAGAATAATGTGGCTACTTCGATAGATAAACTCGCTTAGCTGGCCATTGTTCATATATCAAATTGTCAGTGTTGCGTGAATGTATTAATTACCGAAGAGCCCTTAGATAGGGCTCCGAGTACTGCCAACTCGAGTGCCAACGTTTTATTTGCGATATTGGCAACTGATGCGGGACTCGAGGCCGGCGCCTGCATACTTCGGCCGTTGACTTCCCAAATGATAGTGAAAAATTGAAATTCCTATTACATCACAACTTTTCGCAACTGGCCAACATTCGACCAACATTCGAAGTAGGTCAAGAGTCAGAACTAATAAACGTTAGTTTAAAGCTGGAATGTGCGAATTTCTCAATACTAACAGTTTCTTTTGTTCAATAAATATAAAATAAAGATCAAATTTTTAGACGATATTCCGAACGCCAATATTATTGAAATTATCAAGGTGATTAAAATAGCTGAAAAAAAGTTGGCATTATTCAATTCTCAGTTCACTAGAGTTGTTTATACCGACCTTGAAGCTTAATATGGCATTACTTTACGTTGTACAGTTTGCCAATCATAACTTTATAATCAAGGTTAATCCTTAGCCAACATCACTTAAAACCCGTCAAAATTTAAAACCTCTGATTGGAATTTGACTGTCCCTTGATATCTGCATTTGAACCTGGGTAGAATTTCTGACAGCTAAAACACGAAGTATAGCCACGCTACTCTATTATTCCTATTCTACTTCAGTCGTGTAGGCCAACAACCTAACGTGAGTTCTCTATTTCAGATTTCTTGTATCAACATCGAGTGGCGTTTGATGGCGCAACGTCGGAAGTCGAAGTCTTAGACACATGTGGTTGCGCGGTAAATATCTCGTCGTAAACTGGTTTATATTCATTGTTTGGTGTAAGGGCTTAATTTAGGCTTTGTTTTAGAAACGTGGCTGTTTGGCGGAACACCTCCGGTGGGGCGATGCGTTTGCGGTAGTTTACTCTGTATGTGATCGGCGGTCGTTCTTAGCCGCGGCAGAGTTACTGGCGCTGCTAGAGCGGACCAGGCTCCCTGGCTGTGCTGCAGTCACCTTACTGGGAAATAAACGTGATTTGGAACATGCGAGGTAATTATTTAGATGATTTTAATTAATATTATTATGATTAGTGTATGCTAATTATTTAATAGTAATTATGTAATTGCGCAATATATTCTTATCTAAAGCCCTGTGGCTTGTGTCGATCTGTGAGCGGCAGGCCGGGCATGTCGGCTGGATAGATGGCCGATAGCTATGAGCGAGTTCGTGTAGCCCCGGTTGGTTGGTTTGTCATTAGATATCACTCGTTAAGCCTTGTTGGAGCCTCGGTTTGCTTAAACAGAGACCTTTAAAAGAGTTGAAGCCAGGCCATATTCTTTTACGAATTGTAATAGCATGTAATTTTGTTGCGGCAGAGTGGTCAAAGCTGAAGAGGGTCAGGAGTTGTCGTTGCGGTTCGGGTGTCAGTTCTATGAGGTGTCTGCGGCGGAGTCTTGCGCCGGCGCAGCTCTCGCCTTCCACGCGCTGCTGCGAGAGGCGCGCGCGCTTGCGTTACTGCTTCCCGCGCCGCGCAGGAAGCTCGCTGCCTACTCTGTATCTAAGGTGAGTTACTCAGTCCACATAGAAATCTTATTACATTCTGAAGCGTCGGCAGGCTAGCTCGTACAATAACCGCCTAAAGACTAAATAATATGCCTGTAATATTGTAAAATAGACCGACAGTTTCAGATAAACTTTTCTTGAGCTTGATTATCTGTACTCTCAGTTACGCGGTAAATTCCCTTTACATATTAGAGACTTACAGTTTTTTATACATTTACAAACTTAAAAACATTACAAAATTAAGTTAATATATTTCACTACAGGTAATCGGAACAATCCTGGGCCTGAGCAACAAGAGTGTGAGGAAGAAACGGCCTTCTCTTAGCATATGATCTGCATCAGAAGTTCTTAGGGTTTTGTTACCTCCAGAAGGAGATTGTTTATTCTGGAAATGCAGTTTGCTGTGCAGAAGGTATGGGCATATTTGAGGATGTGATGGAGAGGATCCAAGGTTAACAACAGGGTTTTGAACTGAGACATTGTTATGTCATTTCTGATATAAATTTTCAATGAGGATAGTACTTAATGATTCAGCAAAGCTATGGAATAATACGTCCTAATGATTGCCATGCCAAAATATTTTCTTGTCTGAAAGACAGAAAAATTACCAATGTGTTTTTCATTTTCGTGCATGGCTTATGAAATATGTTTCCACGTTTAAGAATTTTTCCTAACTATCCTACATTTGTAATGACTTAATGAGATTGAAAAAGCGTTAAACATTTCAGAGAATTTGCTTATTAGACTGATTTTATTAAGACTTTGAATTTGTTTCAATTACAAGTGCCTTTGAATAAAGATATTTTAAATTTATATTGATTTGGTATGTCTATTAACATACATTGATGTTGGTGAAGGTTTTAATCACTGAATTACATTCTATTATTCAGCATGTGAGCTCTTAGTTTTTTGTGTTGACTTTTGAGCTCGGAGATTTCCTATCATGACGTAGAGATCGGAGATTTCATGCTTATTATAACTTACTCTGTATAAAATAAATACATAAACTCTTTAATATCCTGATAATATACCAAGCT
>DWJZ01008751.1:0-11132 GCA_018249125.1 Asbolis capucinus
CAGTATTTATTTTGCTACTATTTAGAAGCATTTATAACCCGGTGGTTTGTAAGCGATCGAAAAGTTAAGCAACACTGAACGCGGCCTCCTAGGATGGGTGACCGCTAGTAGCAAACATTTCCGTGGACAAGAAAGCAGCAACGCCCTTCATAGCACCATAGGGAAATCCAAAACATTGCACAAAAATCATTTTTTAACTATATCAACTTTAATTTAGTAGATTTTATTTAAGACTAGGGTCAGCCCACGGTTTCTCTCGCGTCGTGTTCATAATTTCATTCCGGTCCGTTCCTATAAATATTTCAATATACTAAAATGTGCAATGTAATATAGTATCCGATTTAATTAAATTTATGATTCACAATTTTGACTAGTTATGGTGTCGCGGACTTTTATTTAGAACTACTCGAGACAAACAATTCTATGGTACGTCATCTTTGTGTAACTCCAATGGTTTATTCAGCGTACGGCAAGATATGTAGCTCAGATTTTTTTCCTACTTAATTGACATGTATTGTTATATTATGACTAAAATTACATAAAATCATTTTAGTAGCCTATACGTTATTCTGATGTATAACCTATATAACTGTAAAGTTTCATCAAAATCCGTCAAGTTATTTTTTGGTGAAAGAGTAACAAACAGCCATACATTCGTACTTACTCACTTTTGTGTATGAGTTCGTCGGTTCTGGCATCTGTTATCAAATCTTGCATGTTGAATTTGACCTACTTCCCATCGTGCGTTTAAGATGAAATTTCCCATACTTACCTCGGATGACAGTACTATATGATTGTAACAGCCATACTCTGACGGTGTATCGGAATGTGGCCTTATGAACTTTAGTACTGTGTACTTTACTATTTTGTAAAATTGTGGCTAATTTTCTATCCGATTGCAACTGTTGAAATTAGCTATAAACGAACTAATAGCGAATAAAAAAAACAGATATAACCTATTCGTGATATACGAATATTTTAGTTACAGAATTTAGTGTTATCGTCGAATAAATTCAATGATTTATTATTCAAGGTGGCAAATAAATAGTATAAAATTGGTGAAATGAACGCCTTCAGAACAATTCAACTAATGGAACCGCCTGGCAGCTGGCTGGTCGCGGTTAGATTAATTGTGCACAATCACGCCACCGTGCAAGCGATGGCCAGACCTACCTTTTATATTTTATGCTTGACGGTGCATTCAAGATAAAAAACAGAGGCGCTTCGGGAGTGCTGACAGAAGTGAAAACTTGAACAATTACATGTGTAGTTTTTTACTTTTGCATGTGTATCTCGGTGCAAATTCTTAACAAGTTTGTATGGTAAACATTCCAGATCGAATTTGCACAGAGTATATCTATGTACACAGACAAGTTATGTATACTTATACTAATATTATAAAGAAAGGGATTTGATTGTTTGTTTGTTTGAGGAGAATAGGCTCCGAAACTACTGGGAAGATTTGAAAAATTCTTTCACCATTTGAATCCTATGTTATCCATGATGACAGCCTTTTTATAACCTATTTTCGAAAACGTAAGGCCTACGAAAACTTCCATAAAGTAACCCAACGTGGGAAAAAATTGAAAAAAGAATCTTATATTGTGATTTTTCTCCGAAGTCTGTCCTTTGGAGAAGGAGAAGCGCTTTATAATACATACAGACAACATCAGGTGGATTTGTACCGAAGCTATTACATTTTATTCACTGACCGCTAGTAGGAAACATTTTTACCGCGCTTGTGCTTCGGATGGCACATAAAGTCATCGGATCCTTTGTCATCGTTTGATAGCAGTCGTGAAGCCGTGGAGGCTTTCGAGTGCTACAAAAACCACTGAATCATAGGTTGGCCATCAACCTGGAGGGCTCACGTCTTTGCTATTAAAAAAATCATGATTTTTGCCTGGAAATATGATATTAATTTCTTTTTTTATTGACAGACGTGACAGTTGGCCTGTAGTAGTGGACGCAAGGCGACAGTTCGAGGTGGTTGTCTAAGATGATCGCGGACGGTATACGGTGGCGCTGCCGTCTTCACAAGACTTTTTAAAGGTTAGTTCAATTCTCTGTTTAGTATTACTTCAGTATCAAGTGAAGCTCGTATGCTTCCAGGCTTAGTTAGCTTCCAGGCTCCTGTCGATCGTAAGTGGTTGGCTGAGATATGCAACTGGGTGCCGGAAGGTGGTTGGATTAGCGGCACAAATGCTTTGATGGGTCCCGGTTGTTTAACGATGTTGGAGGCCATTGGAGGGTAGAAAAACTTGGATAGACTACCAACAAACTTGGTATAAAAACTTGGATAGACAACCAATCCGCACTGGACCAGCGTGCGTCAGAGTCCGGAGGTCAGTAGTGGATTTAGACCAAGTTACAAGGTCTGTCGATTTCGAAGAAAGTTGTTATATAATTCTACAGCAAGACCTTAGCCAAGATTTTGCTTCGGGAAGGTAAATATTCTGTAAATCGATGAGATTTTTTTTACTTTTTTATCAATATAAAATAATATTCTCAATTATATACGCCTCAAACCGAAGGATTAGTGGGAATTTTTCTAACTACTCTATAGTTTTGATATAAAGTAAAACTTAAATTTTGTATGACTTTAAAGCAATGCTGCTCATGACTTTGTTGTGACCCAATACAAATAATAATTACGTTACGTCTTAATACACATATCGAATGATGAAAAAAACTCGCTTGAACTAATACGAAATGATTAAGTCTGGATAAATTTTAGATTGTCCTGAAGCTTGATATTAATTAAAATGGAGTTAAGTATAGTTTACAAATCACTATATAATATTTGCGTTAATTTACACTGCCCTCGAATAGTACGAGTAAGTGTAGTTTTAAATATTTTTCTTTAAGAACGCATTAAAGATAATAAACCTTTAACGCTTCTTAAGCTGACAACTAATGGTATAATGATTGTGATGGCTGCAACGGCCAAAGAAACCGTAAGACCTTCAGATCAATCTGTTCACCTTACGCTTAGTGACCGTACCATGTTGAGCCATTAAACTCTCGATCTTGGTGTACATATTTTAGGACATTTGTTGTATTTGTCTGAGGTGGTATTGAAATAGCAAATTTCTGGTTATTAGGCTTCCGCTCACATTGTTAAGGTTATATAGCCTATTATGCGGGTTGCAGCTAGCAACCAAGTACGCATTGATAAATTTTGTGCAATTTTGAACAACTTTTTGGGTTATCCGAAACAGAAAACATTATAAGTGCGCACGATTGTGCATTCCGTATGAATTCAGAGGACTATTCCTGAGGCCAACGTTCAAACGGCTGCCACTGTTTCATTATTTGTAATATTATAATGCATATTTGTTTACATCTTACTTCTTGCTTTTGGCATCACGGTGGTAATCATTATTAGTGTTATTATCAGTTAAATAACTCAGTCGCTAGTTGTATGGCTCCAAATGAATCATCTAGTGAAGCGTATTTGTATTGTTGAGTGTTTAAGAGCGTAGCACTTGATTTTTGCTCGTTTCCATCTAATATGGTATCCGCTATAATGTTATAAACAAAACACGGTTCATAACATTCAAAATAGAAAATTGTTCTTTGTTGATCTTTTTTACGAGCTTTTATTTAACTTACAGTGTATGCATGTATATTAGTACATACTAACATAAGTATATTTGTTTGTTACGGGTCAAATTTTGCTAGCTTAATTAGACCCACTTCCTATTACATTACGGAGCTGAAATTTTGCACAAAGTTTTCATCCTGATGACAATTCATTTTTGTACACGCATGACCTGATACTACGTTTAGAATAGGCTCCAGTCACGGGAACTCCTCCACCTTTAACAATACAGTTGTAATTTTTTTGTTGTTCTTTATATTGGGGATCTATAATTAAAGCATATGTTTTTAAATATTTTAATAAACCTTGTTAAATTTTTTAAAGGCATCAGCTACGTCATAGTTACAATTTTGTGACCATATGGAAAGTTAAAAAATATTTTGTATATATGATTAATTGTTCTGATTTATGTTGGAAAATAATACTTGTTTTTGAGATGATGACGGTGGTATTCATGCTATCTGGCAGAATGAGCCAAATTATATTGTTAACGGTGATAATGTTCGAGATTAATTTCAAATTCAAAAGTATGCAGAGACAACTGCTGTCAGCGACTAAAGAAATGCATGGATACTTGAGTGGGCAGTGAAAGAATTACATTACTAACGTAGTGTTCTCAATACATAATTAGCGTTATAATGCTATTAAGATGATTTAAAACTTACTTGATCACATTCTTGAATTTTAAACAATAGTCTATTAATGTCCACTCGCCTTCATATCTCCACCACTCATTGTACGTTAGTTCATTCAAAAGATTCGGAACTTAGATTAGAGGAACAATTTATTTTATAAATATTACTGTCCGTTAGAATATTTTTTTCTTATTCCATATTTACATTTTCTTCTTTTTAATAAGTTTGTAAAATGTGAAAGGGCGCACGAGAAATTGAATTTTTTATTATGTCTTATATTATCGAAATTTCATAAAAGATAATGGTCGTTTTCGTCGGCATCTTAAAAGTAAAACTCAAGAGTTAATAGGCTTTTAGTAAGTTAGTGCGCTTTACCATCAAAGACTACGTCACCACTTACCATCAGGTGGTTTAGTAGTCAAGTGCTAACTTGTTTAATATTTAAAAAATTTGCTTTTTCCATTTTTATTTTTGTTACTATATGAGAAAAAAAACTAATGTAGCAAATTTATCTCAATACATTTTTTCTTGAATTTCAGATGCTTGTGCTACATCGGCATGTGATAATCCAAGCAGTTTTTATAATATGCCTAGGAAGGATAGAGTCTATATCTTTAGCAGGGGGAAAGAATATCAGCTTGCTGTGTCCAATCGGCTTTAAGCATGCAATCACCGAAGATCGAACAATATGTTACAGGAAAAAAGAGCCAGAAAACTTTTCTGACTTATACAAAGATTGCTCCCATAATAGTTTTTCATTGGAACTTTATAGCAAACTCGATATAGACAAATCAAATGCTGTGTGGAGTGAGTACAAGAATGCGTATCCTGGAGGACCGTTTCTCGACACTCGGTTCACAGATCATTTGTATCACGAATTAGATTCAAAATATAAAGTAAGATATCAAAATCAAAGTTTAGAATTGGAGGAAGAATTATGTATTGTAATAGACCCTATACAGAGTTACATGGCTGTGAGATGTGACGAGAAGCATTACAGATATTGCTTTGTAGAACCAATGGCAGTAGACGATGACGACGAAGTGAGAAAAAAGTGCGAAGATTTGGATGGTTCCCTTAGCTTCTCCAGTCCAGTCCCTACATGCCTGACGATCTTATCTGGTACTACAGAGAGGAAAATTTCTGGATCCAATAGCACCGTACCAGTCAGGGCAACATGGAGCCAAGCACAGGACTTGTGTGAGAAAAAGGGTGGTTCATCGTTGTTGAATAGGGGATGGCGTTATACCAGTCATCCCCGACTACTGAGTGCGAAGAAACCCAAAACTTACCCATTAGGCATCATTATGACATCTGATCACTCTTTACTACGATATCATGCATCGGGTGATCATGCTGAGGTGAGCAGTTTTTATGTTATAAAATTGGACTTTAGCTCTGTATTTTTAAAGTATATACTATTTATTAAGCAAGTGCAGTATAAACAATGAAAATTAGAACCATAAATTTAATGAAAACAAAGATCGTGTCTTAATTAAGATTGGTTATAAAGAATGAAAACATATTAACTCTTACAACAAATTAACAAGTTCTAATATGTCTATTCTTATATTGATGAAAGTGAATATGGTATATTTGACTGGCCTATTATAGTCTAGTTATTAGCGAACCTTCCTGCTAGGTGGAAATCGTAGGTTCGTTCCCATACAAAACATTTTTTTCTGTGATGAACGGGAATGTTTGTTTTGTGTAATAAAAATATAGATATAATATGTGTATATGTTTCTCAGTTGTTTGATCTCCATAGCACAAGCTAATTCTTAATTTAGGATCAGATGGTTGTGTACGAATTTTCCTATTATTTATTTATTTATACCACTTTGTACCAAGATTAATCTCGTCAAGTTGTTAACCAACAATCACAACATTGGTATAGAATCAGCTTCAGTCTACAAGTTGGTTATGTTTCATTTTTTTTAATGTTTTTTGTTACTTTAGATCCCAGCCTCAGAATGGAACTTCGAATATCCCATTGAAGGTACTAACCTACTC
The DNA here is from genome assembly GCA_018249125.1 of Asbolis capucinus. Lineage (NCBI taxonomy): Eukaryota > Metazoa > Arthropoda > Insecta > Lepidoptera > Hesperiidae > Asbolis > Asbolis capucinus. The sequence goes on from DWJZ01008751.1 coordinate 6,253, forward strand.
GGAGCTTTGACTGAAAACATATGGCACCTTGTTGATCCCTCTTACATCTTCTTCGACGTCATCTGTGAACGCACTATCAAGTCTAGGAACATCAGTATAGAACTTAATGTTGATGAGTGAGTTATTTAAGTAATTAAACATTTCACAATTATTATCACATCTTATTATAAGGTACATATATAAGACCATCTTATACTTTTATTATAAACCAAATCAAAATAATTAATACCAATTATGTTGAGGACCAAAAATGCAAGTTGTTATTATTATTCTTTAGTTATTTGAGAACGATGGATAATTTTTGACATAAATTTTAATACTAGTAGATTAAACAAATCTATCTATGTAAATAGAAAGTCCATAGATGAACTGTTTGTTGATAATTGAATTGAATTGTAACTCATATAATAACTAAGGAAATAAAGATCTAATACAAATTACCCATAAAACTAAGATTGATTCACTTTTACCACTTCACTTTCAGAGAAAATAAATTAGTTTTACATGCGTCTGATCGCATCGAATCAGAAGACCTTTACTGTTTTACTGATTCAGAATCAAAGTATCCAAATATGGTCAAAGCTCAACCTAGATCTGATAATAAATTTATATTAACGCCTGAATCCAATGACGGGTACTATTGGTGTATTTACCGAGATCCAATTACAAGAAAAACAGTTAAAACCAACAAGGCCCTTTTTATACGTGAAAAAGATTCCCTGGCCAACGTTTACGCAGTGAAATTTAGAAGTAGTAAAGATTACAATAAGGATAATTTTGAAAAACGACGCATAAAATGGGAGAAGCATTTGAAGGAGTATATATATTATACAACTAAGTATCTACAATATTTCAATAAATTGCCCGATGATAATAGTACTGAAGAGGTTCTGGACAATTTCAAAAGATCTACCGGAGATGTGGAGATAAAGAATGAAAAGGTAATAAGAAAAATACAAACTAAAAGAAAGTATTTGGATGGAGAAACAGTTTTATATCATGTGGATTTGTATCCTGAAATGAAATCAGTAATACCGGGGAAATGGGACAGCGTGGAAGTGTTGCATATGAGGCCAGTATACAATTGTAAGGAATTAGAGACGGAACTCGGAGAAACTGTACCCCGAATACCAATGGGTATGTATGAAATAAAATACTTATTACGTTCTCATGTTTCTAACCTTAGACAGAAAATTCGTTGTAAAATAAATTATTAGGTAGTACAATAAAGAACAAATAAATAAGATAAAGAGAAAGATATTAATAAAAGTCAAATAGTAATGTGTAATCTTTTTTTATGTATAGCTTTTATTTAAATTTTGAAAATAATATAATAATCTTAATAATGGATTCGGATGCAATGAATAGTTATATAAGTGAATTACTTCATAGTTAATACTTAATAATGTTCTATTAACTGAATATTACTTAAATTACTAGTCGGCCATTGTACATTCATCAGTATACCAGTATTCATTCCAGTGCCTGTAAGTCTGCGTGTTCGAATCGTTGCTACCACATATTGCTACTCATTTATTTCAGGCAATAATTTGATGTTCACTTCATTTAATAAATACGTAACTATTACTGACTGACACACAACATGTAGCCTTAATGAGTGAGCAGAGAAGTCTGAAACGTCTTCTATATAAAGATTATTGGCGCAAGATTTTTTAATTTTTTTCAGAAAATTTAAATTGGAATTACTTTTGTAAGTTAGAAATAATTTTAAACGTGGATTTTGATGAAAAATTAGTATAATATCTATTTATTATTGTAGTCGTCTAAATGCTTTCGGTCAGGACACATCTAGTTTTTCTTAAGGAGCTTGAAGTCCAAAATTTTCTTGACCAACAACAAATTGCTGTCTTCGATGTTGCTGACGGTCACAAGCTACGGTAACCATCAAGTCATCGTTTGTACAATTTACATATATATATACTTATTCTCATGTTTGTCTCGGTGTCTTCATCATAATAGCCTCGTCAATGATCTAATTACGCTCGTAAGATCAAGGGTTAAGAGGCGATGATTACGAACAATGTCGCTCATCTGTGACGTTTTGTTAAGACTGCTGTTATAGTCATTTCCTCAAATTCCAAGGTTAATAGTGATTCATTGACTTCTTGGGCTTGACTTTTGATGGAACAAGTTTCGTCGAGATGATATCATTCAAAATCGGTGAAACTCAAATACCCTTTTATGATGGTTATGATTGATGTTTAATATGATAGGAGTAATAAAAAGAAGACGAATCTACCAACACACGCTGACGCAGCGTGGTGGTACCAACACACGCTGATGCAGCGTGGTGGATTTTGCTCTAGGACAAGGTAGAAGCTAATAAAGAATATTTATGAAAACAAGAAAAAGAATATATAGTTTAAAAACTAAATAAAATAAAGGACAAACTTTAATTTAAGTTAAAACAAAACCTATTATCTACAAACCCAAGAACCCTGGAAGCATTACATTCGTGATTAGTTACTTTTTACGTTTACTGATCATGAGGCGGTAGAGTTGATTTGGATGTAAGAAAATCATACTAAAATTACGTTTCCAAGCAAATTACGATAACAAAGCCTATTTTTTCTCGTTATTCTACTACTACTTGGCCTTAAGTGAGTACAATTATGTTTATAAGATGTTTCTAGTAATTAGGGTAAGGACATTCTTGTCTACAAAATAATATCTAATTAACTAGTACAACTAGGGTTCTATTAACTAGTCTTGTAATATTACTTTTACGTAAATAGCCTCTTGATTTCATTCATTAACTTCCTTATACAGAGTTCTATCTTCAATTATTGTTTCTATTGTTGTCAATCATATTTATATAACTCCTATAAAGCTCAATTTATTAACAATAGTATATATGTACAATGTCTTGTTAGCATTGTGTAACATGATAAAAAGAAAAAATATGAATTATATATATTAATGAATTTATGTTAGAAGCGAAAACTTTTAAATGGCCATCTTGTATTGTAATTAATTTACACTTTCGCTGTAAGTTTTGAAAATATATTTTTTTTTTAATAAAAATGTGTTATATAATTATTTTCCAATTTAGAAAATTTTCAGTTTTTAGAGAAAATAGTGGCATTAGCATAATATGTAATAATAAAGTACATGTAATTAAATTAATTGCCTGTTTTTTTTTGGAAACATTAGGAAAAAGGTCGCAAAGTTTCTCGGAAGCGTTTATAAAGAAACTTATCTTATTTTCAGGGAATGCCGTCACGGTGGGCTGCGTGACGTACAAATGTGTTGGCGACTTTAATGAGGGCGTGCAGTGGGTCGCCACTGCCAGGGAGGGCTGCGTGCTTTCCACCACCGAAAGATTGGTTCTGCGAGTTGATAATGAGTCAGCTTTCAGCATGTCCACGTCCCTGCCTACAGTTGTGAGTTCAGCTTTTAGCATGCCTACCTAGTTGCCTACGGTTGTGAGTTCAGCTTTTAGCATGGCTACCATGCTGCCCACAGTTGTGAGTTTAGCTTATAGCATGCCTACCATGCTGCTTACAGTTGTGAGTTTAGCTTGTAGCATGTCTACCATGTTGCCTATACTTGTGAGTTCAGGTTTTAGCATGCCTTCAGTTGAGTTTATTAATCTTAAGACTGCTAAATTAACCTGTTTGATCACTAGAAGTCTAAAACAAATAATTGGACCTAAACTTTAACCTACGCCTAAGTTTTACACAAATTTTCAAATCGCAATGGTTGCCTCTGCAACTATGAAGCATAGTGCATGTGACCAACAAAACTACAATTAAATAAGAATGGGAGTTAGCAAGTAACATTAAATACTCCGTAAATAACAATGCTTCGATAGAAAATTAGGTACTGTTAAACAATCTTTATGGAAACATTTAGGAATTAAAATTACATTTAAATTCCTTCTAAATTACATACGTAGGCAATATTAAGAATTTCCTTACGTTTAGCTATGTTGCTAAATCAATCACAGGTTTATTTAATATCGATGAAAAGGATTTGATTGAAATAATAAAGAAAAATACAGCCGAGTTACGTTTAGTTAGTCGATTTTAAAGTAAGAGGATTTTTCCAATATTTAACAGACCGCTGATAACACGAGTGACAGTTCCGAAGAAACAGATGGTAAAAAGCCATGGAAGACTACTACCACAACAACTACTTGCGCCGACAATGATACCACCACGGAAACAGTGGTGACAGCCACCATATCGACTGAAACAGTTATAACAGTTACCATTCCATGGACCACCACAGAAGTTACCACACCAACTGAACCAACGCCGATCACAGTAAGTTTAATTACATACTTTATCAAGACTTCATTTTTGTCATTGCAATCGGTAACTGGCCCAATACTGGACTCAGGTTTACTTTCACAATTAAGGGAATATGGACCATAGGCTACTACATTGACTAAGTAGACAGATTTTATACATCTTCGACAACTTTATGAGGGAACTCTCAGCAGTGCTGATTTCATCACAGTGTTTTCATTCACCGAAACAAGTGATAATTAACTTTTGATAGGCAGATAGGGTCCTCAGGACCAATATTTCCAATCGCTATCACGTCTTCCTAGTTATAAGAAGGAAAAGTAAAACCGTACACATTAACTATGGTTGTTGTCTGACTTGAAATTTATGGTTGAATATTGAGAACAGTCTTTTGTCATAAATAGTATTGAAATTCTACCATCTTATAGATTCAATTTTGTGTGACCAATAATGCTGATATAATGCTTGATCAGCATCATGCACACACTGACAGGCTGGTTGGTCTAGTGGTCAGTGAACATGACTGCTTCACTGAAGGTCGTGGGTTCAATTCCCACCCAGGTCAAACTTTTCTGTGATGAGCAGGAATGTTTGTTCTGTGTGTCT
>DWJZ01008752.1:0-11132 GCA_018249125.1 Asbolis capucinus
GTTCACAGTTGCTTCAGTGAAAAAAAACATCGCAGAGAAAACTGCACTCCTAAGAGTTCTAAATAAAGTTCACGGCGTGTGTTCTTTACCAATATGCTCTTGGCCAGCGTGGTGGACTATAATACTCATCACGTTGTGACATAAGACCAAACGCAGTAATGGGACTTTACCATGGTGATTAACAATAATAAATAGAACGGCCCATTTAACTGACATAGCAATAGCCAACACCCATAACGATAAAGAACAAAAGCCGAAAAATTTAATAAATACAGCAACCTGGGAGACGAGATCCTACATATGTGAAAACCTTTAAAAGTTACCATAATTCCAATAGTCATATCTGCTGCCGGATTTACTCCAAGTAACCTACGTGACGCTACTAAAAAATTAAAATTGCCTAGATATTTGTATATTAGTGTACAACCAGTAGCCACATTGAACACGATACTAGGAAATTCTTATTAATAGAGCAAGTGTGTTAGTAGATATTAGTAACAACTTGATCTTACATATGTTAGTGTTTATGTTGGTAAATTGTTCAGCATTAATGTAACATGGTACTGCAATTTATTTTGTATACCTGAAGATAACATTACGGTTGAGTACAAATCATCATATTCCTCCAATGTATACGTGATGTAAGGACTCAGCTCACGTCACGATATATCGGAGCGTCATTCGGATAACGGTGGCGTATTTTGAATCATAATTTATCTAGCCGTCGGAATGAGTGACTTCTTTATCCTCTGTCATATGTTGTTCTATTTTATTGCCTTGTGTCACCAAGCTACATTGGAAATACGACAGGCCAGTTGGTCTAGTGAACCTGACTGCTACACAAGGTCGTGGTTCCGATTCCCAACCAGGTCAAACTTTTCTGGCAGGAATGTTTTTTCTGTTTGGGTGTAAATATCTGTATAAATAAGTAGGTAAAAATATACATGTATGTTTATTAGTTGTCTGGTCACCATACTAAAAGCTAACCAAGATGACCGTATGTGAGTTGTCCATTTTATTTAATCTGTTTTATATGGATTATACATAGGTACTTGGCAGAAAATTGTACGAAGTATAACTGTCTCACTACTACGCTCCGGTCTCCGCGCACAATGCGAGTGGTTCAGGCCATAGTCCACCACGCTGGTCAAGGGCGGATTAGTGGACGGATCTAATTGCGTAAAAATAGAAACGAATATTACAATTAATAAGTATCTAAAGAAAAAAATGATTTTGGACAACTCACACACAGACAGCTAATCTCAAACTAAGCTATGTACTATAGTGATCAGACAACTGATAAACATACGTACATGTATATATTTAAATATATACTTATGTAGATATTTTTACAACCAGACACTCAGAACAAACATTTTTGCTCAAAGGAATGTTTGACCTGGGTGGGAATCGAAACCAAGACCTTGTGTAGCAGTCAACCCAATCGTTGTTTCTTACGCCATCAGAGGGCCTCGCAAAATGTACCTTGCCTACACTCGGTTCAGTCCTCGCATTACTATCCGCGGATAAAGTCGCAGAAACTAACAGCTAGTAAGCATTATAAACAAATCCATTTGCAGGCTAAAATAATAAAATTCCACCGATAAACATATGTAGTAGTAGGTAAAGCTTCATAAAAGCAGGTTCTTGGTAAATGGTTTAGAAATCATAGTATTCTAGATTCGCTGAAATAAATTTTATATAAAGAAACCTAAAATGAGATTCAAAATAAACATATTTCATGTTAATATAAGTGAGAGAATTACACTTATATTATTTTATTTCATTACTGGAAACTGTCCTCGATTTGTTTCGAGAGAACCAGTTAACATGAAAACGTAGTTATGGTGTTCTCCTGCGGGTAACAAACCCAGGATAAAACCTATCCTTTAACCATTCCGAGGTCTTAAACTACAATTACTCGTGAAGATAGACAAACAGACAGAGAATAATTCCACAAAAAATGTTTCTATCTCTATATAACATAACCGAAAGCATTATTTTTTTCAGAAAATATATAGTGTTAAACAATTTTGCCTGTTACAGTTTTAGTATTAGTTTGGATTAAAGTAGGCGATGACACTTCGTAATTCTTAGTACTTTAAGGTGCTGACGTGATGAAGAAAAACAAGTTTTTAACTTCCACTCAAAGACGTCTCCTAAAATAGTTCTTAGGAAATATACCCAGTTTCTGTTGATTTCAATAATAATTGCAACCCATAACTATCCCACTGCTGGGCTCGGGCTCTCACAATGTGGCCATAGTCTCCCACGCTGGCCAAGTGCGGATTGGAGACTGCACACGTATCCGAGAATTTTATGGGGAACTCTCAGGAGTTGAGGTTTTCTCACGGTGTTTTCCTTCACCAAAGCTTTTAATAATTTAGGTTTTTTTTATATTAGGATTTATATATATATATATATACATATTATATGCGGTATTAATGTATTATTTTAATATACTTATTAGATATATTGATTAGATATTCAACAATGGTAAAACACCTACCAATATCTTTCTCCGCATCAACCCAGGGTCGACTGATGGACAATGCCATTAGTTTTACACTTTGTTTCTTCTAATAAGAGATAACATAAATATAAATAAATAAATTTATTATCTTTCAATACGCTCATTTACAGCATATTACAACGTCTAACAGATTTAAAAATAAAAAACAAAACTATAGTATTCAATTAGGACCAAAACCAAACTAACCTGGCACTCAAAAACTTTCGGAAAACACAACTGTGACTAGAACTGGCTGTAATAAAATTATTTAAATTCATTTAACTCAAACAAATAAACTTTTACCTGCTAAAATAATATAATTTCCTACTGTTATTTTAACTTTATACAGCAATTTTCGAGGCACGAAGTTGTTTCAATTACTAGCTACCTGAATACAAGACCTCACTTTAACGAGACAAGCCTTAACTTTGTATTCCCTGCTTAAAGTAGCTTGTCTATAAGTTGCTTTTGAGCAGTACTGACCACTTACTCAGTTGACTTGTCTGTTCGTTTGCCTGCCTAACACAAACTAAGAAATAGCAGAGGAAGTAATTTCCATGAAGAGTAAACACTGATAACTCTTACGATCGAAGCTTTCATAGCATGGCGGCTTGTTTCGATTACAAGCAGTCGATAAAGTTAAGCAACAGCAAGCGTGAATACCCGAAGCTGCTTCAAGTTGCGGATTCTTGGAAAAGTCAGAGACCAATTCAAACGTCGGAAGTTTTTATGCAGCCCGAAGGCCTACGACAGAGCTTATAGACTGCTATCCTGCGATAACAACCAGACGACGACTTTACGTGCCATTCACGACTCATGAAATTTTTGCCAATAGCGGTCACCTATCGACCGCGCCCGAAGTTGCTTAACTTTTGCGATCACTTTCAATCAAAAGTAGCTGACGCGCCATGAAGAATGTACACTGAATATTTCTATTTGTATCATCTGTTTGTAATACAGTAATCCAATTAAAACGGCACTGGAAATTAACTTTGCATAAATAAACCGGCGGGAATTATTTCCGGACGTCAAATCGAAACATCCTGCTACAGCGGGATGACTTTGATACATCAAAGAATTCCCATGCGGGTATTAACTTAGCAACTGCTCAAAATTTATGCGTTTCCTCCAAATTACCATGAATACATTGTTTTGTTTTTTTGTAGCATACTTGTGCTTTGTACTTTATGTTTCAGTTGCATAATTTCCTCCAGCTGATTAATAGCATTTATGAACACGGGTTTTTTCTCATTATTCTGAACTAAGGCATGTTCCGCGCGATATTTCAATGTGGAAAAAGAAATACCAGAGTAAAAACTACCAGTTATTTAAAATAAGCCTAAAACTAACATGGAGAAATTCTTTAACCTGATACGACCCAGTAGCAAAGTTGCTAATTACTATAAAGAATAAACACTGAATATTTCTATTTGTATCAGCTGTTTGTAATACAGTTATCCAATTAAAACGGCACTGGAAATTCACTTTGCATAAATAAACCGGCGGGAATTATTTCCGGACGTCAAGTCGAAACGTCCCGTTGTATCAAAGTATTCCCAAGCGGGTATTAACTTAGCAACTGCTCAAAATTATGCATTTCCTCCAAATTACCAAGAATACATTGTTTTGTTTCTTTTGTACAATGTTTGTAATTTGTACTTTAGTATTTTAACTGTAGCTTTAACATCTTAGCAGGTTTTTTTTAATTCAGACTACGGATAATCTTCTCTAACATAATGTCTTAGCGGACAAATTCAGGTGTTGGTACCATACCAATTGTATTGTCTTGTATTTTTTGTATTATAACTATTTGTAATTCCTGCGATAGAATTACGCCCTAATGTTAATTAACCGTATAATAAATAGTTTGCCCTAATCTTTAGTGATCTGGATATTCCAAAAATACCATACAATTTAACCTTCCTGCTAGTGTAAACAATATGTTGACAAAGTTACATCCAAAACAGGTAGCGGTTCGGTGCATTCAATGTTACATCCATAACTATCCCACGGCTCGGGTCTCCTCTAAAAATGTTAAGGCGTATCAGCCATAGTACACCACACTGGTCAATTGCAGACTTCACACACCTTCGAAAACTTAATGGGGAACTATTAAAACTGCATAATCGCCGTAGTACAATTTCCAATCCCCCATCCCATGCTGGCCTACCAGGGTGTCGTAAAAGGCGTGCAGAAGTCAGCTGCTCGGTGGTAGGGCTTCGTGGAAGGATTATCTTTTTGTGAAGCCCGTCTGGCTGCTACCACCCACTTGCTTGAATCAGCCGCCAAACGATTCGTCGTGTTTCGGCCGGGGGCTTGAGAGCCAGTTCTCTTCTTTTTTTCCACGTCCTTCATCCATTATCCTCCCCTTTCTTCTTCTATCTCCTGTCCTGAAGTGGTATATTGTTGGTGTATCTGGGTTCAGTTGCTCTCGTTATTGATCCCAGATTCTTTAGCCATGTACTGCTTCCCTTGTTTGTTTCTGTTCCCCGCGTATGCGGCTCTATTTCTTCCTTCCTGGCAGGCAACGCGTTAGTAACACCCCAGTCTGGTGGTATTAATGTCCATGGGAGGCGGTGATAATCTACCATCAGATGACCCGTCTGCTCGTTTACCTGCTTACCACATAAAAAAACCTACCATTCGACAAACCAATCGTCAACCCGGTAGGCAACGCATTATGAACTCTGAGCAGCAAACTGAACAAACAGCCAAAGAAACAAACATAAATTTATATGCAAACGTGCGAATTCTCCTCGCGTGGGATGTTGATAAAGAGTAACCTATGTGTTATTCCATATAATAATCTATCTCTGTGCCAAATTTCATTCAAATCCATTCAGTAGTTATTGTGTGAAAGAGGCACAAACATCCATCCACAGAAACTTTTGCATTTATACTATTACTAGGATTATCTCGGAATGGATGCATGTTTCTTAATCCTTCACGCAAAAAGTACTGAACTGATCTGGATGAAATCTGGCACAGAGATATGCAATAAAATAGGCTACTTTTTATCAATGTATTTACCATGTGGGAGGAGCCGCGGGCGGACACTAGTCCATACCAATTACAGTACTATTTAAAAAATCTACCAACAGCATAGTAAATGTATGCCCGAAATGCGTCACAGGTCCACCACCTCCACCCGCCACCCTCTGGAAAGTAAAATAAACAATGTCATGAATTATTGAAGGAGGAAGGATTAAGCGGACCCGCGGGATGAAGGTTTATTACAATCATTTCGTTATGCAAACAGACCAGACCATCAAATATTTATATACAGCGATACACCGCGTTTTTACATCTGCAGTATTACCTGATAAGTTTTAATTGAATTTGGAACCGGAACTTACAGGGTGCATGCAACAGTGATGGTCTTCTAAGACCACTCTAGAGATTAAAAAAGCTACGAAGAAGTTAAACTCTCGGAAAGTGTTTGCAGACATCAGAATAATCAAATAAATTTTGAATTTTATCTTTCTCCCTTCCTTACAGCGTCGGTTTCGTTAGCTTCGAGACTGGCGTTACTCATATATCTCAGACATCTGTGTGTTCATGTGAAATCCCAAAGCCTCTCCAGATGCGTCAAACAGGCACCTATGAGGTTTTCGCTGGTAAGAATCCCACATAACCCGTGTTGGTTATCTTGAAGACTTCCCCTCAGAAAAAAAAAGTTTGCGAGATATCCACAAAGTCTTATCAGAGTCTTTCAGTTGTCCTCTTCGGTTTGGCCTTTTATTTCTCTGAAATAGCTCAAAACCAAGCCCAAGAAGAAGAAACAATCCATATAATATAATCCCTTGACGCAAAACAAGCATTCATCTGCAAGTGCTCCACCATTACATAGTCCAAATCCTTAAAAATACTTAGCGTAAGATTACCCAATATACGTCGTGTTTGTATTACCTAATGTCACATTAGTTAAGTAATACTAAAACAAAAACTACCACGAGATAAGAGGATTAGGAGCCAGGCCGTTTTAATAGGTACTGCGATGTCTGCTTTTAGGAATTGTTGTCCCGTAAATAGATACGGCCCCAGGATTAGGACGTCCCAATTTCTTTAATCAGGACAAACATTTGTACATTTACCCTAAGCGTTAATGGTATTTGTGAATTTGTTTGCACTTTTTATTTATCTTAATTATTATTTATTTGTGTCCGTGATCTTTTGCGGTCGCCATATTGGTTTTATACTACAAAACGCTACTCCAATTCGTATTGGTGGAAAGGTTAGTAGCCAACCTAAATGTCGGATTTTTATGCATTTTTAAGCCTTCGACGTGGCTTAACGATTGCCATCTAACGATAGTATGTTTTACGATGTATGCGGAGTTTTACGTGCGTTCCGAAGTATGCAAACGCTCATGAAGTTTTTGCTCCTAGCGGTCACACATCCTCCTACCAACCGCGCTCGCTGTTGCTTGGCTTTCTCGCTTGCTATTGAAACAAGCCACCGGGCTATGAAAGCTTCAACGCTTTATATTTATTTCGGCTGGACGTTGACTTCTATGACACTCTGTATAAATAGAAAAGAATATACTGTTCTTGTCTTGTGATTTTCAACATGACAGTGTTGTGTTGGAATATTGTTTTCAATTTGAAATTGTATAAGCTTGAGTATATCGTAAATATTCTACCTACGTCATAGTTTACGAATGACATTTATGCTGAAAACTGGGGCTTGTATAAAATAATGAACATGGAACGTTGACAGATATCCTCGGTTTGATGGCAACGGATGTTATATCTCAGTATTTGTATAGTCTGTGTTGATAAAATAAATCTATTTATAAAAAAATCTGTTTTTTTTTATTCATTAAAGGTTATTTTATTGAAATTGTAGGAGACAGAGCACCGATGACTTTAGTAATATTTTATTCAGAAATATCTGGAAAACATTTTGGTACCAACATTATATCGATTCGACGCATGATTTACGATTTGATGCGTAGTAACGTAAGCCTGGTACAGCTAGTTACACGTTATAAAAATAGCTTTTGAAAAAAACAATTAAAACCGACTTTAAAACAATTCAGAAAAACTTTATCAGTGTCAAAGAATATAATATTGAATTAACCGTAAAAAAGTGAATAATATTCTATAATAATGTAATAAAGTATTTACTCGTAGAACTGAAGTCCTAAGTTAAAATTCTGTGCACACCTCTAATTTTCAAAGTTACGTGCGCATCAGAAGTTGAATATCGTTTGAAAGAAGACATCGTTAAGAAACTTGCACTCATAGATCCGCTTAAAGTTATCGAAGATGAAGGTGTAAAACTCACATTGTGAGAGGATACACAAGCCCAGTTATGAGTAAAACCCGCAGCTCAAGAACTCATAGCACTAGGATGTAATTGTGTAAACATTTATTATTATAAAAAGATATGTATGCAAAGACGTAAAAACTTTACGGTCTTACAAAGTTACAAGACTCATAGAAGTAATAAATAGTATATTGTGGGGGCTTCCATAAAAGCATTGTCCATACTCCTTTGTTGAGAATGTTAGTAAAACAAGTACTTACAGTTTTCCTCATATCGAGGTTTCGCTTTTATTAAACCGGGAATTGGTGAGGTCGAGAGGGTAGAAATTTACATAAGAGTTTTCTTACTTTACTTTGTATTTTCTTAATTAAATTAGGTTTTAACAGAAAACAAAAAAAATCCAGATAATGTTTGCCAAATGGTCTGTTAAACTCATAACTGCTTATTAAAATAAAAATATCTTTTTTACTTTTTAATATAGTACTTTGTTTTAATACAATGTAAATGAAAAGTTAGGAGATTATTAGGTCAAAGTATAGGCTAATAAATGTTTTATTATACGCTTAATATTAATTAAAATGTATCAGGTATTATCCGCCTTTCATAATTAACCATTTTGATATTTATTTCATGTATATAGGGTATGGTTATAAACAGTAAAAATTGTGACAATATTCCTAAAGGGAGTATGTACATATGATCTTAACATGATTGATTAACTTAGAGCTTAATATTTTTCAAAGTAAGGTCCATAATGATTTGAAGCACAGGTGGGTAACTTTTCTTACGCCAGGACCACAACTGTTAGCTCGGGCCATATTTTACATGTCGTCGTTGGGAGGTCACGATAAAAACCAAGTTGCGTCGTGTTTGTAATGTCTATGCGAGCCGCGTTACAATGCAACGCATGCGGCCCGCGCCACTGGTTGCTGACGCCTGACTTAAAACGACCTATACAACAATACTCCAACCGATGTGGCAGACAAGAATTACCTGGAGATCCTTTACATATAGAGCCAAAACGCGTTTAAAAAACAGCAAATAAGGCGCTAAATTTACCCTCATACGATACGTCATTGAAACAGCTGTACAACGATTAAGCGCTTTAGTTATTTCAGCTATTATAGGTACGACAAGTTGTTAATAGCTTTCAAACACGTTTACAGTAACTATGGATTAAATGAGCCCTTGGTTTGACGACAGCTTCCAAATTAAATGTTTTAGAGTTGAAACAAAGGGCGTGTGGAAACGAGAGCACGGGTTAAAACTATTCTGTCATGTGACTTGTAATTTAACATATGGGATTTACTTTGCATTTAACTTAACTTTATTTTTCTGTCATGTCACTTGTGATTTTAATATGTGCGATTTACATACATACTTTGCATTTAACTGTATTTTAACATGTGCGATTTACTTTGCATTTAACTTAACTGTATAATTCTGTCATTTTACTTGTAATTTTAACATGTGTGTGTACTTCGAATTTAACTTAACTTTACTATTCCGTTATGTGACCTGTAATTTAACATGCGAGATTTACTTTGCATTAAAGTTAACTTAACTGATCTGTTAAGTGATTTGTAATATGACCTGTGAGATTTATTTTGCAGTAAGCCGTATCATTATGTCTTGATTGTGACTTGTAACTTAACATGTGGGATTTACTTTGCACGCACCCAATAAATCGAGAAAAATTGCGCAGTTGCCAATGAGTCCAAAAGTGTAACTACCCAATATAAACAGCGAACTGTCATTTTATTTAAATTTAGAACAAATTCAAAAATTTTTGACTTAAGATTAAGCATAGCATGACATCATAATGATAGCGAGTTATGGGAACAATTTTTCACTCTTGACGTATCTTATCTGAAAGTGGCTCTCTCACGATTCATCATGCCTTCCCGGGAAGTAAAATTAGACCATATTTCAAAAATGGCTGTGACTTTTATATATTGAATACTAGGTAAGAAGGCATATGTTAGTCTAAAATTTATATTCTGATGCTTTCGAGTTACGTCAGCTTTTCCAGAGACTTAATCTCGAATCTTTCTTACTTGGTCGAAATACAAGTATTTAACAAAAGTATCGAAGCTCACTTAACTTATTCTAGAATCTGTTTAGTATCTGTATTTATAAAGCGGTAACAGAAATACATTATCTGTGAAATTACAAACTAACACGGTTCATGTGATACAGCCTAGTGACAGACGAATAGGGGAGTCTTAGTAACAGGGTCTGGTTTAACCCTTTGGGTAACCCCAAAAATGGTCAATAGGATGTAATGTGAAGATAAGAGAGGAGGAAGGGTACACAAAAACGGTAAAACACGTTATAAGATGGAGGCACATGAGGAAGACACGTGAGGTGAAGACAGATGGGGGGAAGATCAAAAATCCTCGAAAAACTCTTTAATTAGAAGAAAGAAGAAGTTTAAAATTCTGTAGTCCAGTATGGAACCCTCTTTTGAAGTTTATATAAAGCATTTAGAACAGGTACAAAAACGACGTTTGTGGCATCTAAGTTTTTAATGCAACCCTGGCAATCGCTTCCCATCACACGAGTAACACGATACACTTCTTCAAATTAAGTAGTCCAAGAGATCGGTGAGAAATGCTCGATGTTGTATTTCTGTACAAGTTAGTGAATGGTGTCAGAAATTTTCCCCGATATCATCCAAAATATTAAGTTGACATCACAAATGTCCGAGTGCATCAAGGTACTCGATGTTGTCTGTCTTGCTAAAAGCAACCTCGGCCATCACCCAATCTTAAACCGAATATAGCGTCAATATAATGCAGAAACAAATCATTTAGACATTTTCGGTACATCCATTTCTTACTTAAGGTCGAAATTCTCCAGTTATTATGAGTCATTAATTTAATTAATTCCATCCTTCAATAGTAAAACTTTTTATGTTTGTTTATATTTTAAATTTAATTACTTTATAGAACACTGGATTTTGAGCAAAATATGGCTCTTGCCGTGATAATTTATAATTTAGACTACATTTAACTTTCAGTTATCTATATTTTCGTGTAAATATCTTAACCAATGTGTGATTTTTATGTGATAAGCAGGCAAACGAGCAGACGGGTCACCTGATGGTAAGTGATCACACCAGACTGGGGTGTTACTAACGCGTTGCCTGCTTGGAAGGCAGCAATAGACCGGCGTACACAGGGAAGAGAAAGAACCAAGGGAAGCGGTACATTGTCAAAGCAACTGGGTTCAAAGACGACAGCAACTGACCTCAGTTACACCAATAACATTCCACTCCAGGTGAGAGACAGAATAAGAATGGGGAGGAGGAAGGAAGAAGGACGGTGAGAAAAAGAGAACTGGCTCT
>DWJZ01008753.1:0-11131 GCA_018249125.1 Asbolis capucinus
TACTTAAATAGATATTTCTATTACACACCCAGACACACAGAACAAACATTCCTGCTCATCACAGAAACGTTTGACCTAGGCAGGAATCGAACCCACGACCTCCGGTGTAGTAGTCAGATACACTAACTACTAGACCAAGCGGTCTGGCATAATCATAAAATACTGATTAAATGTGCAATAACTTTCATATTCCGCCCTAATAAAAATAAGACAACGCTATACATCGAATAATAGAAATATAATTAATTATACTCAAAGACGTATGAGCAAATTATCTGGATACAAAACGTTATGTGAATCCAAACTAATCCTAGAATCTTATCGTAAGCTCATCTGTATTCAAACTATGGACACAGATTACAAGTAACAAGTTACAAGTCAATAAGATGCGGGTACAATCTTATTGTTAGATACAGCAGATATATCGAATTTCATTCAACAAAGACGAGAGATATCTAACTAAAAACAAGGACTGTGTAGCTCTCGAACCCGATGGTTGTTACAACGGCGAAGTTCGTGTCATTGTAAAGGTACATCAGTAGGTAAATCCATACTTATATTGTAAGAGTAAAGTGTGTTTGTTTGTATGTTTGTGTGTATGTACTTTATATCAAGATGCATCTGCGCAAAACCGCAGGCGGACACCAGTAGTTAAACAAAGCCTTATCATAGGCCAGTTCTCCTCGTCCTTTAGTCATTCTCCTTCTCCCTTCTATAATCTGTGTATAATCTATGTGTGTGTGTATAATGTGTCCAGTATCATTTTAATCCATTCTTTGGTCAGTGTGTGAAGGAAACGCAAAAATTCAAACGGGTAGATCCCATCCCATCTACAGGGTAATATCTATCGTATGTTCCCTTAATGGATATGGTCTGTCTGTGTGACCAGTTTCATATTGATCCGTACAACCTTTAGCGTTTGAAATAAAAACAACTTCATAAACATTCACATATTTTATAATATTATAATATTACTAGGATTGAGTATCAAACCATATCATAAAATAGGCATTTACTTTATACAAATTAACACTAGCTATTTATCAATTTAACTAAAAACTGCCCTCGCTTCGCTTTAGAAGAGCTAGGTACCAAAAATAGTAGTTATTGTGACATAACTCTAAGAGAGACTATCGATCTAAGAGTTAGGGTAGCGCAGACTTATTTGTAGATATTAATGTCCTCTATAAAACCGCAATACATCACGTTGCTTTATTGTCAATAATTTCCGCAGCATACGCGATATAAGATTTTTTTTGTACTTTTACCACATATTGGGTTACATTGTCAAAAATTTCACGCGGATCCCTATTTTTTCTCGTATTAAATATAGCCTATGTTTATCAGGGATAATGTAGGATTCTAATGGTAAAATATTTTTTTTAAATCGGTCCAGTAGTTTCGAAGCCTACAATTCACACAAACTAACAATTAAATCTTTCCTCTTTAACATTTTAGTGTAGGTTAACTTCAATAAATATAGATTTTCTTATTCCGGACAATAACATTTTATGAGTAAAAGATATTGTATTGAGATACTTATGTTTTCTTGTACTATGGCACAGCTGAGTTCCCGCGTTGAATAATTTATCAGGGCGTTGGTTCGAACAGTAAATTAGACCAACTAACTCGATTGCACTGAATACTACTTGTTTACCCCCTTCTTTAGTTGGAATACGGGTCATTAATGATTTGGATAACTGTTGTATCGAAATTTGACGAAAAAACCAATATTTTTTTTATCAATGTATTGAACGGACTTTTTTGATCTCGGGGCAATATACGATACTTTGTGGTAAAGTTCATGACTTTAAATTTATTTAATCATATAGCTTACATTTAAATAAATAAATATGCACCGTGTCGTGGATGACTTAGAATAACACATGACCGATAATAAACATTCATCTGCCACATGACTTCCCCAGCCCAGTGTCAAACTCGGGACCTCAGCAGAGCACTACCAACTCCCAAAGACATACTTACCATCAGGTAGGGTCGTATTCAAACGCCAACTCATTTAATATAAAAAAAATAATTTTCTGTCAATGCTCACGCTAAACGCTAGTTCAAAAATGTATAGGAAAGATGTTTGATGCAGAAATATATTTTCTCTTTCTCTCCGCAATAAACATCATTCCTATACATTTTTGAATTAGGGTTCAGCGTGAACAATAACAGAAAAGACGTTTGACTTAGCTGTACCGAAACGAAGCAAATGGGTAGGAAGTGTGTTGCAATATTACCTATATTAATATTATACAGCTGAAGAGTTTGTTTGTTTGAGCGCGCTAATCTCAAGAATTACTGGTCCGATTTGAAAAAAAAAAGCAGTGTTAGATAGCCCATTTATCGAGGAAGACTAATGGCTATATATCATCACGCTAAGACCAAAAGGAGCGGAACACCAATGAAGATGAACACCAATGTTTCAAAATCAGGGAATTTTATCCCTATTGAGAGCTCATACTGCGTGCGCTGCGGAAACGGTTAAAGTTTCGCAAAAATCATGTATGACAGAAACGAACTGGCGAGTTAACCCAAAATTGCTATTCCACGCGAACAAGTCACGGGCACAAGCTAGTTTTAATATAACCGCGTTTACAGGCTACATACGAACAAGACATTCAAAACCACCGTTAACTCTCAAATTCACGCCTAAAACAATACCATAAAATATGAAGTAAAATTGTATACGCACCGTCAGCTCCACTGCCCCTTAGTGCATCAATTTCTTGACGGTACTGTATTATACGCGTGAATATACGTTCGTGTTTCAAGATCGATTAGTACCTAATGCGGTGTAAGAAAAATTAATAAGAGAGTTGTAGACTGGGCTTAGGGCGCGCTCACTTTGGATCCCATATGGGACAGAATACTTTTTTTATGTGATAAGTAAGCAAACGTGTAGACCTGTTGTTAACTGATCACCGCCACCGATCACGCCCATTTGCATTAAAAACACCAGACTGGGTTGTACCAATGTGTTACCTGCCAGGAAGGAATTACCCTGGGAAGAAAAATAAACAAGGCAAGCGGTACAATGTTAAAGTAACCGGTATTAATAACGATAGCAACTAGCCCCAGATACATCAACAACATACCACTTTAGGACGTGTGACAGAGAAGAATGGGGAGGAGGACTGAAGGACAGGGAGAAAAAGAGGAGAAAAAGAGAGTTGTGGGTGTTTGTGTGTGTTGTGTCTTCTGTTTTTAAACTAATATTGTCGCCTAAACATCTAAATGCAAACGAGTACTCACGATATTTCGACCGAGTTGCATGTGTCATGGTCACGGCAAGACCTTGCCGTCTTGCATAAGACCTGCCGCAAAGTGAGTGAGTCAAAATATCGGTATAATAATTAACAGATTATGAGTACCCGTTTGCATTTAAAATATTAATATTTTCGCATTAAATGTAATCTCATACATTTATTAACTAGTGTGTGGCGTAAACGCTAACAGAAAAGGGATTTGTCTCAAGGACATGATATATTAATTATTCTTTATTCAGACACCTATGCACTATATTATATTCAAACGCACTATTCTCTAGTCCTGTGCACCTGCGCCCCGATGACTACAAGTCATCCTACATCAGTTCTGTTTCAGTTCATCATCAGCACTGGTTTCTCCTCGTGACTAAGGAAACATACTTCACCACGCTGCTCCAATCTGGATTGATGGAGGGGTTAGTGACCAAGTCTCATCGGAAGTTTTTACGCCGAATGCTTCTGAGATGAAGTAAAGATTGCTATCTAACGATAACAACTAGGCTCCACGTTTACGTGCCCTCCGAAGCACGGATACGCTCATGAAATTATTGTCACTAGCTATCACTGTACCGGCCGCGGCCGCTTGCTTTTTTTACAATCGAAACACGACGCCGGGCTATGAACGAATTCCCACAGTACGTGTAAGGGATTATTCGTGCGTGTTCAGATAAATGCATTATTACATTTGTACCGAAAACACATTCAATGTGAACGTATCCTTACTGCACGCGAATAATAACAGAACTTTCATCATGCGAATAAATAAAAACAATTGTTAAAATAATTATATATTCAGTTAATTTATGTTTAATATAAGAAAAAGAATGATTAATAATAATCGGTTCAATTAACGCATTAATTGGCAATTATTTTTTTATTTTCACTGATGAAATTAACGCACCTGTATGCTTAGTGCAAATTCCATCTGGAACTTTTACAATGCAAACTAGTAAAATTTTACCGACTTCAAAAAAAGGAGAAGGCGTCCAATTCGTGTGATTTTTTTTACATATATATGTTACCTAACAACTTTGTTCTGATTAGACCGATTTTGATTTTTTTTTGATCGAAAGCTGGTGCTTGCGACACATTTTATTTTAAGCGCCATCTGTCGAGCAGTTTTGGAGTTATTCTTTCTTTTGATATTTTTGTTTTTCTTTCATATGGAAAAAAATCTAAAAATTCAAAGATTTTTCAGTATAAATTGCCAAAGTCTATTCTCGACTTACCAATAGATATTTTTAAAGCGAATTAATACTATACATTAAGGGTTTTTTAGAGTTAATTAATGAATATATTAATAGCAAGGATGCTTGGACATAAAACACATGCGCAACTGGTTCCATGTGATCGTAAAATAAATCTCTAATGATACAAGGTGTTGTTGGCTGAGGAGTTTAATTCGGCGTTCTTTTTGTTATGGCACTTTTTCTAAACGGTTGTATATATATTTTTTTTATTACTTAAAAAAACCCGACTTTGACAAGTAATAAAATGAAAAAGATTATTGTCAACTTAGTCGTAACCAACTAAAACGCAAAATTAAATATAACTCCAAAACTACTTCAGATGTCGCTCAAATCAAAATCGGACCACGTTAACCACCAGCTTTCTACCAAAAAAAAAAATCAAAATCAGTCCACTGAGTAAAAAGTTCTGATGTAACATACATAAAAAAATAGACAAGAATTAAGTACCTCTTCTTTTAAAGTAGATAGTTAAAAAAAATACGTTCATAAGTAAATAAATAAATATCTTTGGACATCTCACACACGGCCATCTGACCCCAAACTAAGCGTTACCTTGTAGGTACTATGGTGATCTTATTACTGATAAACATACATATATAATAAATAAATAAATATCTTTGGACAACTCACACACGACCATCTGACCCCAAACTAAGCGTTAGCTTGTACTATGGTGATCAAATAACTGATAAACATAGGCATACATACTTAAATAGATATTTCTTTTACACACCCAGACTCACAGAACAAACATTCCTGTTCATCACAGAAAAGTTTGACCTGGTCTGACTCAAGTTCACTAACCACTAGACCAACCGACCTGTTAATGTAGCTAGGCAAACCAGAATCAAATTTATTGTCGCGAGTGTTTACGAGAACATGTTTGTGTGTGTGAAATGGGCGAACCTTGCACATGATATAGGAGAGGATGGCACCGGAGCTGCCGATGAGCGCGCCCACGATGGTCATGAGCGAGTTGTTGAGCATGAAGCCCTCCGCGCACAGCGCCCAGCCCGAGTAGCTGTTCAGCACAGTGATCACTACCGGCATGTCCGCACCTGGCACACGATAAAATAATAATATATCAATACCTACTTAAGTTGATAAATTAAAAACAAACAGTGCTGGTATACAATAAGAGATGGCTCTAGGGTATTCCCACCTATAGATGGCTGGTTTTATACCCTAACCCCCTCCCCCCATGTAATGGGCCGTAGCGTTTTTCTGTATGTCTCTAAACATTACGTAAAACTTAATAAAAGTATTTATTAACTTAGGAGTAAGACCCACGGCAACTTGACGTAAATGCCGTTAAACTGTTTCATAGTTTGGCATTATTTCCTTTAATTAGTAAAAATGTGTTGGAAAATAAATTTAAAAAATAAACTTAAATTACCAGTTTTACCTTAAATTTATAATTTGATTATGTAAAGCGTTTTTCAAAAAAATGACAAAATACAAACGTAGTTTCCCAGATGCTTCTAAGATGCTGT
Organism: Asbolis capucinus; assembly: GCA_018249125.1. NCBI lineage: Eukaryota > Metazoa > Arthropoda > Insecta > Lepidoptera > Hesperiidae > Asbolis > Asbolis capucinus. The sequence continues at coordinate 6,019 of DWJZ01008753.1, forward strand.
TATCAGTAAGTGCATGTTACGGCAAAAGATTTTTTCCCATCTCAAAAATTACCCAAAGAGCTTTAAGAAGATACCATTTATACAAAAATCATACCCCCGATAGCAGCGGTAAGCGTGAGCCCCTGCACGCCGGAGAGCAGCGCGGCGGCCCCGAGCAGCGGCAGGCCGGGCGCGTCGGGCATCGCGAGCAGTGCGCCGCCGCAGCCGAGCGAGCCGGCCAGCAGCCCCGCGTTGATCGCGTGCCGCCCCGGCAGCAGAAGCGGCGCCGACGACAGGCTGCCCTGCAGCTTGCCGTACGCCACTAACGACCCGCTACACACACACACACACGCGTGTTTTTACGTAGTCTGTTTATCCCATCCGTACAAAACTTGTAAATATTTTTTATGTCAAAGTCATACTTTTAAGTTTCTTTTCATCATTAGTGTTTTACAAAACTTGCATATTGTGACATTGAAAAATTGTCGCAGCTTGGATATGTGTGTGTTTAGTATGTAATATGACGGTTTTACAAGAAGAATGTAACATTGTCATCCACTGGTTTGTTTACAAGTTCTGTACGGAAGAGAAAAACAGATTTTAAACACGCTTGAACTGCACATTATTATGCATAGAAATAGAAGGAAGGAAAATAGACCAATTATTATCAATAAAAACAATATATAAATGAGAAATGTATCTCCGTCTATATGTTAAACACACTCGCGTTTAAGCCAGTGAATCAATTTTGATAAACAATTGCACAGATATGGGTTTTTTTACAAAAAAAAAAACCTTAAGGAAGTTGTAATTGGTGACAAAAGTTCGCATAAAGTTCGTCATTATCAAAGGTAAACAAATAAATCTAGTAAAATATTTGCAAGTACAAATATAAATTTTTCGTATATGGACTTGTAATGCGATGAACATCTGGGGCGGTAGTCCGGATAATCGCTAACCCAATTAATATTGATTATTTTAAGGCCGGATAATCGAGTTTCCATTGTAATATGTACCTACAATATTTTTTACTTACGTAAAAGTAATTCCACCGATGTAAGTCCCCAGGAAGAGCGATGTCTTGAGTGTGGCGGCGGTGGGGTCGAGTGCCATGGCGGGGAAGTCGTGCATGTACGTCGCTATGCATGTCAGCACTGCCGCCATACCCACCAGACTGCAAACGAAAAATAAATACTAGCATGAGCAAACAGTTGCACGGTCATATAAAACGGTTATGATGATGTGAAGAGATCCGAGAGAGAGATAGAGATAGTGAAGGAGAGAGATAGAGAAAGAGAGATATAGAGAAAAGGACAGAGAAAACAAGCAATTTGTGACAAAGTAATTGTTTTGGTTCAGGGGGTTATTTTTAAAGTCCATGTCACCAATGTTACAGTACGGGGATAAGAGGAATTATGTATAGGTATGTTAATTGTAATATTTATTTGGAAAGTGTAATATGTAAACTTATTAACTACATTAAATTCGTTGTTTTTTTTTACAAATGCTGAAAGTAATATTAAATGCAAATTATGCAAATCATCTCAGCAGGCTAAACACTGGCCACTCAGACCATACAACAAAAACGAAACAAACCTGTGAAAACCAGCAACAAGCTGTGGTAGATCAGTTATTTCAATCTTCTTAGCGATGGTGGCACCGATGAGACCGCCGACACCAGCCACGCCCACCATCTGCGCGAGCACTTCCGCGCTCGGCGTCAGCGCGCCCAGCGTCGCCGCGATACCGCCCGCCACACCGATCTAGGCAATACTACCTTTATTACGTATGAATTAAGATTTAAATTTATTTAAATCATTAACTGTCGCCGTCTATCTGTCTACGTGCAAAAAAATCTTTATATTTACGTAAAAAATATTATTATTCAACTTTTTGGTAACTAATTTTATTTATTTAAGTATGTAAAGTAACATCTAAAGAATAAAAAAAATATAATGAAATTTAATGCAATTGTTAAAAATGTGAACTGAGTTACACACATTTTACTCATAATTAAATTTTCCATCAAGTCTTAGAGTTTAGTTGTAGAAGGTTGTTTTGTATTTGTAAATTTAAGACTGACAAGCTTGCGGTCAAACCGGAACACGGTTTATGCAATGCTTCATAATATAAAATTTTAAAATTTAAACTTATATAAATAAAAAATATTTTTATTTTTTATCTACGTTGCAGTAATAAGATACTAAATCCCTCAATAACAGTTCGCAACCTCATATTACTAAAGAATCATCAAAACAAGACGAGCTAAACCCAAGGTACCTCGTTAGTTGTTAGTATAAGGTGTACTGGACATTAGTCTAGACTTAAAAACCAATATTCTATTAAACAATACACACTTACAGACTTTTTGAACATACTTGCTGCATTTAAAACAAAAATTAAAAATTAAAAAAAATATTTGGAACGCGAAAAAATTTCAGCAAAATTAAAAATAATAATGCAGAAAATATACTAAAAAGTCATTAATGTCTCAAAGCCTTTACAATGATCATTAGATTGAGGCTAACGTCATCAAGATTACAATGAGCGGGTGTTCTTGGGCTGAGTCTGGAGCTACGTCTCTGCTTTATGAATGCCTTTTCTAATCATCGGTTGCTGTGAATTAGTCAAGTTTTTATTTTATTTTGCACGCACAATTTCACTGCAGCGTAGTTGGTAGTGACTCTGTAGCGAAGCGAGAAGTATGGTACAATTTTCAAACAGGGTTTGAATTTATGATACGAGTATACTAATGGTTATTTCGAGTTATGGGTGTTATTTTAATGTCCATGGCATTCACAACCTTGTGCAGTTACTACCATTGACTTACTTTCTAGGCAGCGTATTGGAGACGAACTATTTCGGGCATGACATAAGACCAACCGACCTTGTACCAGACATCCCTCGATGTACCGACCAATAGTTGTGATTATTACGCTACAATTTTGAAGCGACCGATCACAGAGTATGATTTTGACACTACCCGCTTTGAGTATTTTTTTAAACAGATGAACCATACATTACGCGTCTACACATGGTCACTACGAACTAGGCTACAAACTCGTCAATGTACCACAATTAAATTGTCCTCAACGCCAACAAAACCACATCTTACCATGCCGAGGTAGTTTCCTTTCCGCGCTGTGGTCTGCGAGCTGAGGCCTGCTAATGCGCCGACGCAGCACAGGGATGACGCTAGGTAAGCCATTTGATGGACTTCCGGATAGCCCTGAAAGAAGTAATTTTTTTAATATCAGGTACTCACGATTATTGTAATTTGAATCGATATTTCGACCCAAATGTGTATTAATCATGTTCACTGCAAGGCTCGTGGTCATATTTGCTAGAAAATAAAAATAGGACCGAGTTAGATTGCTTTATGTTGTTTAGATCAGGGGTTCCCAAAGCGTACGCCGCGGCGCCCTGGTGCCTTGAAAGCAAAGAGGGGCACTGTACGTCGATCCTCAATCATTATCCGAAACCATAAATATTAGCAAGTATTTTATTTTCGATTTTCTTAAGTGTTTCTTTTTCTTTTCTGTATCAAGTCTTTTGAATATAATAAAGTAAATTTCATGTTTTAGATATCTACTATTATTATAGGGACCTATTTCTTTCGAATGTTTTTTTCAAATGGCTAGCTAGGGTAGGGCGCCGTGAGAAATAACACTTGTAATTACGCCGCGAGTTGTAAAAGATTGGAAACCCCTGGTTTAGACATATTAACAAGTCAAGCCAAGAGTAAGCAGGCTGTAAGGTAGGGTACATTATCATCTGGGTGTATGTCATTGAATATATAAGAACACTAGCTGTTACCTTTGCTCCCGCGGTATTGCATCGTTTTACTCACGATATACCTTTTATGTAGTTAACCAAATTAAAAAAAATCTGTTTCTGTGCTATGAAGTTAACTTCATTAAAAAATGTCTATGTTTGTGTCTATGTCTATGTGTGTGTGATAACCGATGACAGGGCTAATTATTCGCGTGTTTTGATAGCATATCTATAGTACGAAGGTAATCAGGCACAATACCTGCATTGCAGTAGTAATATATCCGCCAAGAAGCGCGGCTGCCGGGATTCCATACAAATAACCGTACTCTGGCGGGTCTCCAGGTCTGGATCAAAACAGCACATATTAACAGAAATTTTACCATTACTGGCAGTGAATAATAGAACAGATTAAAAACAAAAAATATACTTCAACATTAGCTCACCTCTTGAACATATCCAACATCCGCTGAGTGACGAGGAATCCACCGAACACGTTCACGAACGATATGAGAGCAGCGGTACTCGCCAGCCACTGTAACAAATATATAGGATTTTTTTTTAATCAAAATAGAAATTGTACCGTACTATAAGTATACCATGTATTAAGTGGCCATAGAGTTTAATAAATTTTAAATAAAATAAAAAAAGATATATGTATACATACATATATAAATGTAATTAATAAAATCTGACGTCACTTTCTCCGCTACACTAGCCGTTGTTGAGTATATATATGCCACATTCAGTTTTTGTGTATGTAATATTAATTAATGTGTATACCATGTTGGCAACATTAACTTGATAATATTTTTTACCTCTGTAAAAGATGTTAAATTATCTGTGCTTTACAATTGTTTATGTCATGTCTATTGTCTATTTTTCTTCTCAAATTAAACTCCGTTCCGAAGAAACTGCTCGATTTAAGACCAAATTTACCTTATATTTGATGTCATACTATCAGTTACTGAATGCTATACGTGCTATAAGTTGATGTACATAGATATGTATTTACCTGTACTGGTGTCTCAGGCACATATCCCCCGCCCATGAGCAACAGGCCGCCCACCGCGGTGATCCCAGACACGGCGTTCGTTACCGACATGAGCGGCGAGTGCAGCGCCGGCACCACACCCCATACCGTATGGTATCCCACCACCCCTACACGGGAAAAATACTATTAGATACTAGCTTCCAACCGCGGCTGTGTGTGTTGATAAAATTACCCTTTTCTTACATTAGACAAGTTAGCGCTTGATTACGATCCCACCTGATGTTAAGTGGCGATGAAGTCTTCGATGATAAAGCGCACTAACTTAGTAGAAGCCTATTCACTCTTGACTTGAAGACATTTACATTGTAA
>DWJZ01008754.1:0-11129 GCA_018249125.1 Asbolis capucinus
TTTTTCTTTTGTTTTTAAAAGTTTCGTTACAATCAACATTTAGTGGAAGCGCTTAATAGATGACATACATATTTCGATACTCAGGGATCAAGCGAGTTACAGCGGTTTGGTAGGAGGATGGGTGACCGCTAGTGGCAAAAATTTCACGACGCTTCTGTGCTTCAGAGGGCACGTGGAGCCGTCGGTCCCGGTTCTTACCGTGAGATGGTAGTACTTAAGAGATCGTATTGAAAACATTCTACGCCTCCTCAGTTATAAGGATGGGTCCCTCGCTCAGTACCGGGCCATTAATTGAAGCCAGTTACATTTTGTATTAAATAAACAACACAATAGTTGTATTAAAGGTCTATCAAAACGATATTGCCGACATCTTGACATTCATTCGAAAATCCCTTGCTGATTAAACAAACTTTAAATTGCCTGTCAGGGGATTTGAGCGCCATCAACAAAACGGCGCCGGTTCAATATCTCCGTCGGCTGACAGTTCACCGGCGCGGGAAGAAAGGAAACGTAAACTGGTTAAACAATTTAGTTTATTGTGAAAATTGTCTATTGTTGGAATTTTTTTGACAGCCCTGTGGACTGTAGTCAAGCATTAACTTATAATATATAAAAAAAGAAAGGAAGATTCCGGTTCTTAAGCCGTTTTTTCTACTCAATAGAACACCTTACCAAAACGGTGGTAGCTGTTGACGTTACGTGAATAAATGAATTATGAAATTTAGTTTATAGTGAAAGTTTTCTACTGTTTTTGCCACCCTGTAGGTTCACGTTGAAAGAGAGCCAGCTGCGAGATCGACAAACACACACACTAACATACACAAACACTCATGCACACGGTTAGTTCTACAAATATTATATATGTTAGTTGAATACGGACGGATTAAGAAGGTTTGTTCTTCTTTCACGCAAAAATTACTAAACGGTATTGAACGAAATTTGGCAAATAGACAGATTATAGTCTGGTAAAATAAATAAGTTACTTTTTATGACCATACCATGCGCCATAAAATATTAATTTAGATAGTGAATAATTATCATACTTTCGGACTATTGCCTTGAAATTACATTAAAACTATTAATTTCGCCTTAGGAACCAATAGCTCACCTAACGAAAGTCAAAAGTGAATAATACAAATCTACGTTAATTATGAAATTAATAGCAAAAACTTTAAAAGAAAATTATAATAAAAATTAAAGCAATGCCTAATCTCCGTTATGTTGGGGTCTTTCTTTATTTTTTGAAGAAGAATCTTTGGTCACCTACGCCATTGTATCCAGTGCATGGACAATGATACACAAAGTCGACATGCAAATTCCGCATAGACACTTTCGTAAACAGTGAACCAAGTAAGACACCTACTGTATTTTACTCACAGTTTCATGAATTTTAAGTAATAAGTCTTAAATTGAACAACTTTTGCAACTATTGTAGAATATTTCTGTGCTGCGTTGAGAGAATGCGCGAAGTTTTAATGACTCGAGGTGGGATTTAGGGTAAGGAAAAAACCGACTCGGAGGAAATAGACTTTTTAAATCTCATGTGCCTTCGTTATTGTGAGTTGGCGTTGTTAAGCTCTTGATAGCTTAGTTCGTTTTTAATTATTGAACCAGAAAAGTGACCTCATGAGGAAAAATATGACAATTTGTATAAAAATAGTGACTAATTAAAAAAATTGTTTTTGTAACTCAGGAATATGACAATTTGTATAAAAATAGTGACTAATTAAAAAAATTGTTTTTGTTACTCAGCAATATGACAATTTGTATAAAAATAGTGACTAATTAAAAAACTTGTTTTTGTTACTCAGGAATAACTAACGTATCCAAAAATTTTTTGACACCAACTGCCACACTCAGAATCCTTTAATGTTTGCTTAACGACTGCTTAAACGACTCTTCAGTTGCAAATGCAAAAGTTCTAAAACTTACAAATTTTGAAAATTTTAAGTTCGTGTAAAATTTGAACTAACGCTCTTACGTTCGAAAGACCGACGATTAACCTTATAGTCTAACCCTATATATAAACAAAAAAAAACACGCAATTCCGGAACATCGAGCGTTGTTTATCCTTGCACATAAATGATAGAATAAAACTTACCTCGCATTCGATTCCGGAACGTCGAGCGAAACGCCAGCACTAGGAGTGTCGCCGCTCTGCGAGATGTCGAGCGACACGGACAGTCCCGTGGTAGTGTCCAGCGACACAGACGGCCCCGTCCTGTCCAGGGACTCTGTTGCGGTGGTCGCCGGGTGCTGTGTCGTGTCTGTGTCCGGGGTCAGCGGTGCCGCGTCCAGAATGTAGATGTTCTCGTGTCCAATGTCCGTTGCGTAGTGGAGGTTCTCTTGCGCTTTGTCAATACGGAAAAACCGTTCCGCAGTTACCGCTGGAATGTTATACGGGAATTAGTGTTCAAGGTCATCAGGAATTACTTTTAAACGTCATCAGGAACTAATGTTAAAGGTCATCTAAATATCGTAGTGGAATTCACTTTGGGATTCATTAACATTAATTAATGTGGCTATTTATAGGTACAAATTTCAATTCATTTTAATGGCACATATATTATTAAACAACATTTTTAAAACTAGATTTTTCAATTCAAATATGATAATAAATCATTTTGTGCAAAACCATACAAACCAACAAACAGTTGCAAGATTTTTCTATCGATGTGCTTGTTAAATTTATTTTGTATATATAACAAGTTAGTATTTAAGAACAAAAATATAAATACCCTAATATTATAATATAATATAGACTAAGTATCAACCTATTTTTTAATCCGTAGGTATGGGCACCAGAAGTATCCTTAAGCTTGTACGATATTCTGGCAATTCCTTATAAATGAACTATTTTTAGTTTAGGGACGTTAAACAGTCACTTTGAGTACGGGTCACTTGTTATAACAAGGCCTACAGAATGCTCCACTACGCTGTTCCAGTGTGGACTGGTGATGTCAGTGTCCTACCCAAGGGAGGTTATGTTGCCAGAAGGCCTACGATGTGGCTTTAATGCTACCTATCGATATACATGCCCTCCAAATCACGACTAATTACCTTAAATCATCACAAAATTCGCTATAACATTAAACAACGTTGCTTTGAAAAAGTGGAGTAATTTTTCATTTCTTTAACTACAAAATAATGAGCTGACAGTTCGCAGTCCACGTACAATTAGACAAGCGAATTGTGTACAAAAACTGTTCTAATTTTGAAAAATCTATCCACCAGAGGAACTGAAACCAGAGATTTAGGTCACCTCGTGACGTAAGAGCGAGCTAAATGAAAGCGAGTCCGCTGATGTAGGCATAGAGTTGAGGGTTTAGAAAAGTGCAAACTTCTAACTACATCGCTATATGTCGTGTGGGTCACTTTGTAGAAAGAGAGTAGTTTTTTTTAATGTTATACCGGATCGGGTCACCTGATGGTAAGTGAATAAACACTCCCATGAACTTTATAGCACCAGAAATTTGAAGTGATAAACCCGTAGGGGTAGGAAAGAGAAAGAAAGAAGGGAAGCGGTACAACTTTGAAGAAACCGATTTAATAACCATTTGACTAAATTTTTCAATGGTAACACCTGGTATCGTAACTAAGGAGGCCTAGAGTATCACAAGGCTGTTTAAATATGAATTGCTGCTGACATTAGAAACACCAGGCTTGGGGACACTTAACGTATGAAGAGTGAAAACTGTCGCGTTGCCAGGTAGAAACTGACAGATCCAGACGCATTGGTAGGACAAAAAAGAGAAACCTTCGCTGAAGGAACAGACTGACGACCTGAAGCGGCGGCAACGTAAGTTTAACTTGGTGCTTGTAATGTGTTGTTTGTCGGCTATTCCCGCAAGAGTATACTTTTCTATAGACCTATTTAAAATAAAATGACAATTACTACTAGCAGTAAACAGACCTCGATCAGATTGTATACGAAGCTTTAAACAGGATTTTTAAAAATAGTTTACCTGAGGAGAAGAATTAAGATTCTTTTTTAAATTTTCAATCTTATATCTTTATAAAAAATCTCTATAAAAAATTACAGGTCTTTATCTTTCTTTATAAAAAATTACAAGTGTTTAACGATATATTTTCCGTAACGATATACTTTCCGAAACGATTCTTCCAGGCCTATTGTCCCACATTAAGTAGCACCAACCCGGGCGTAATTTACATTTCATCGACCAATCGGAGTTCCTAAAGTACTCTTCAAATTCTTTGATGATGTGTACGAGGAAGATTACGATCGCTTTTATAAAAATGTAAACAACAAATTCCCCAATACCCAGACGGACGAATCAAACGATACGAGTAAGTACGCTGTTCGAGAGAGAATTTTACAAAAAGGTACTTGGTTTTAATATATAATCTTCATTACTAATCCAGGATAAATATAGCCTTTAGTGCTCTTTTCAAATAATAAGTCTTCCTTTCATTTTTTCAACATTTACCGTGCCTTTGAGCTATGTCCTAAGATTATACGAGTAAATGATGCTAACGGTTTGAAATGGACAATGAACACAGATTTCTTCGAACTTTTACCATTACAGTTGGTAAATCTTAGGTTTTACTGAAAAATCGTAGGGACTTAGTGTAGTTCAAGCTTTTAAAGTACTATATTCAAACAAGTACATACATCGAGGACACGTTTACGAACGTTAAGAACAAACAAGCCTTGTTTCCGTTACAAAAGTTGCGCTACAATGAGCGCCATACAGATTTAGGTCAGGTGTGCCGCCAATTCTATCCGAGTGTTGGAAGTTGTTATGCCACCAGGGTGTATGGCTTAAGACTGCTCAAATAACGGGAAGCTATAGATTTACGTGCCCTTGAAAGCACGATGATCGTAGACGTCATATCTTCCAGAACCTTATGAGGAATTCTCAAGAGGTTGGTTTTCTCATATTTCTTTCCTTCACCGAAGCAAGTTAAAATTTATTTGTAATACACATATATCATTGATTTTCATTTTAATATCTAAAGCTAGTTCATCATTATAACCCATAATTGTCCCACGGCTGGGGTCGGGTCTTCACTTACAATGTCAAGGATGCAGACCATAGACAAACACGCTGGCCAAGTACAGATTGGTGGACTGTGGTAGAGGTGGTTGCAGGATTTAAATTCAGGTCTCCGGAGTCCAACGTTTAATTCTTTATACTTCATAACAAAATATAAGCGAGTAGTAAAGAATAAAATCGAGAAAAACTTACAGTCAACAAACCACCAATCAACAAGATTGGAGTGTGTCGGAGAGTCTTTGATGACGTTCTGTATGAGTGTGCGGATCTGTTCGAGGTCAGCCGCCGGGTTCGCCTCTATGGTGCCGATGCGTTCCGCTAAAACAAAACAAATGTCACATCTCTTGTATTAAAAGAGGTCATAATTTTGATATGAAATATAGCTTGCCACTTTGAAAATACATATTTTGGTGGTTTCAAAATTTGCAATATCGTTTTGTTAGGCCATTAGACACGTCTTTTCTGTTATCGCTAACGCCGACCGCTGGTTCAATAATGTATGGGAACGATATTTGGTGCAGAAAAATATTGCGTCTTTTCGCAATAAATGTAATTTCCATACATTTTTGAACTTGCGTTTGGCATGAACGATAACAGAAAAGACGTATGTATGTTTAACGGCTCTGGTGCTTGATAATTAAAAAGAGTATTGTCTAGATTGATCTTTCACATAAAAATTGCTTTAATGCTATAGATACCTTTATTTTTGATGACGAGAGGGAAACGTGCGTTAGTTATTTAACAAAAAAAAGACAAGAAAATGGTACTATTTTTGTTAATTATTTAATATTTTAAAAACTCGTGTCACAGTATTTGGTCAAACACTCCCAAAATGGTTTGACACAATTTTATCACACTTTTAGTATATTGGTAGATCTGCACCTATTATAAGGCCTTTTTATAAATCCTCGGTGCAAATTCGATCTGGATTTTTTTCCATATAAATTTTAAATTTTTTTATTTGTAAATGTCAATTTATAAAATTGACAAATTTATATGGAAAAAAATCCAGATCTAATTTGCACTGAGTATCGTACTACATTCACACATGTACACGAATTATAAGAATTATATGCGTAGAACAATTTCCGAATACCTTAGTATAAAACCGGCGTATATACGCTACGAGGCACATCACTTCGCATTTAAGTACTTTGATACAAAAGAGGCTTAGCTGTAAAACTTTGTAGGGAAGTGACATTACAGTTACATTTAGCGAAGAAAATACTGTTCTCATTCCACTAGAAGTTTCAAGCACTTTTCGTGTAACCGAGGATTAGAATGTATTATTTTTGACTTACACTTTTATATTATTTTTGACTTGCAGTTTTGTTACAAATGGTTCCTTTTTCTAATATTTTCAAATACAACAACTACACTAATATTATAAAGAGGAAAGATTTGATTGTTTATATGTTTGGATTGAATAGGCTCCGAAACTCCTGGACCGATTTAAAAAAATATTTTACTATTAGAATCCTACATTATCCCTGATGAACATAGGCTATATTTAATACGAGAAAAAATAGGGATCCGTGTGAAAATTTCTACAATGTAACCCAACGAGTGAAAAAAATGCCAAAAAAAATCCTTATATCGCGTAAACTGCGGAAATTATTGACAAAAGAGCAAAATGATGTACTACAGTTTTATAGAGGATATCAATATCTACAAATCCGTGTCAGTGTATGTCTAGCTGTTACAGTTTTCTGGTAACTTTTTTTAACGTTTTCTTCCGAAGTGAGGGCATTTTCTAGTATTTTATAATTATCTGTCAAACTGCAATAGTTTCTCGGCCCGGGGCTTCATCTGCATTACTTTACGTTAATAAAAAGTCGCCTATGTCCACTAGTGGGCTCGACTCTCACAATGGGGTACAAGCCATAGTCCATCACCCTGGCCAAATGGAAACTTCACACATCTTCAAAAACTTCTGAATAAATGGATTGTCAGCAGTGCAGGTTTCCTCAAGACGGTTTCTATCCACAAAGCAAGTGACAATTAACTAATAATACGCATATAATCTTAAATTATTCGAACCCAGGACCGTTATATCAACATACGTATAAAATCAATAAGGACGGCGAGCTGTGGGGCTTACTAAAGGCTCCGATACCTTCCATTGAAATAAACTGGGATTAATGTCGAGTGCTTTGAGACACTCCGCACTACATACATATATGACACTTTCTTACACGTGTATCGAACATACAAGCTTTGGAAATGTAACGATAAGTTTTTATGTATTTTAATATGGAAAATATTGCTTGGTTTGTTAGCCTGACCGAGTTAAATTTATGAGTCGTGTATTATAGAAATGAAAAATGCTGAAAAATAAATATCTAGCAGAATTTACAGGTGCGCACGCTAACTGACTGGTGGCAGAACTGGGATATAGTAACGACCACTTCACAACAATATATTACTACCCTGAGAAACTCTGTGGACGTTTGTAACACAAAAAAAAATGGAAAATATAACAATCTATTCCAGTTTGTGATGTGAGTAAAAATGTTAAAACTAGTAATTAAAAAACAAAAAAACCCGACTGTGACAACTAACAGCTAAATAATTGGAACGTCACTTGACTAATTGTGTTCAAACAGGCGGAGGCTGATCCACGCTGTTCCAATACGGGCTGATGGAAATTAAAATGGCTAACCCAAAGATTGATATTTTTAAGTCTTCCTACCGCCTTCGATAAGGTTTAACGATTGCTTTCTGACAATAACTGACTGACGGCCTTACGTACACTGCGAATTAAGAAAGTGCTCAAGTATTTGGTGTTAATAAAATGAACAGTAATAACAAATCCATAATAATACTAAAATTGTAAATGTGAAAGTGTGTGTTTGTATGTTTTTCCGTCTTTAAAGTCGCAACGGAGCGATGGATTGACATGATTTTTTATGTAGAGGTAGTTGATGGCCTGGAGAAAGGAGAGAGAAAGAGGCAACTTCTTATCAACATCGGTACTGGTGGACTCTTGCATTACATTTTTACCTGTTTTTGCCAATCGTTCTTTATCGTAATGATGTCGCTCGTAGTGGGCCATCGTTATGAGATTCACAGTGAGCGACAGGTTGTCTAACGTAGCTTGACTGAAACAAACAAACAGACGAATTAAAAATCATAACAATCAATTCGACTCCCACAGTCAGTACTGTGTTAAGAGGCAAACAAATTTGCATGCATCGTTGTTCCCGCCAGCGTATGACGTGGAGTATACAAAAGACGAACAGGCATTTACTAAGTTAGTGGACCCAATATCTTAGACATCATCACCTCTTACCATCAGGTGATCTGTGTCAAGCAATTTATTCTACCTAAAACAAAACAATATCCAGAAAAAAAATGGCGAACAACACAAATCGTGACTAGAAAAGGATCTTCAGATATCTTGTAAAGCATCCAATAGCCTCGACACACACACACATATGTACAAACTGCTCCAAGATTTAAGATGAGTGACAGAAGAAGAGTGGGAATGAGATGGGACTGATTGATGGAGTAAGAATATTGAATTATTCTTTAATTATAATAATTTAGAAGCACATAAAAGAATGAGAAAATCTTCAACCAACGTAAAAGAGTTAGGTCCGTGCCCCAGGAGATCCACCAGCCTTTAGGCCGTAAGTTGTATCGCTTTTGGGAATTTTTTGCTCGTCTATAAACTTTCAGGAGCATTTAGTAGTAGAAATAAAGAGATTTTATCTATTCAAAACATTGTGTTGACTTAATAAAGTTACACAATTATTAGGTATTTCAGGCCACATTTCACCTGAGCTGGTATGTTTCGGGAAACATTTTGGGACACCAGGGCAAATAACTAGTTATTATTATGGTAATGGTATACTTACGGTGCCAGAACCCGTCCAGGCTTCTTCTTGGCGAGCATGATGGCCTGGTTCAGGATGGACAGGGTGATGATGGAGGGGGCCAGTCTGCAGGCCTCCCCGTCCACCTGCATTGGGATCACCTTCGTGGTGACGATCTTCGCAGTCTTGCACTGGGTGATGCAGGTTCCATGACCTCCAGCTTGTAATAAGGGCTGTTGAATTCAATGGCATGTTAATATATGTATGTATGTATACAAATCACATAACTTAGAAAATAAGATTAGTTCGCCGCAGGATTTGAACCTAGGACCTCCCGTTCGAGACATCAACGAAAAACCACTAGGCACCTCACGCCACTACCAACCAATAATTATGATTTATGTCAATGTTGAATTTTTAATCCACCAATCACCACGTACAAATACCGCCTCCTTATGTCACAACGAATTCTTGAACATAATGAAGTTAAATCGCGACAGACTTAGTCTATTTAAGAGAACCAATTCTTCACGCGATCTAAGTGAATCTTTTTCTCACAAAAATTGGCTAATGGAATGAAAATAAACGGTATTTCCGCTTTCGTGATTAATTTCTTTGTTATATCGGCTTCGTAATTTCCGGGACTCTCTAGCAAAGCGTTTTTTGTCTTGTGAACTTGATTATATAACAAAAAAATAATTAAATAACTCACGAAAGACGTAGAGAATTAAAACAATGTCTGTGATTGATTGGTCCTTTAGTCTACTGGTTAGTAAACATGACTGCTAGGTAGGAGGTCGTGAGTTCGAACCCCACTGAGAACTTGCGTTGTTTGCGTGCGTGTACGTACGTTTAAGCTTGACATACAATATACTATACTATGATTTGAATCTAATAAGAAAAAATAGGTAGATATTTAACGACTGATAAGAAGACGAATTAATAAGCTACAGTTTTGATAACCTGAAGAAAGTGGGCATCTGCTACAGTCAAAACAGGGGTAAGCAACCAGAGGCCCTTTGAGCATTTTTAAATTAGATTTTTTATGCTTAGCAGGTCAAACACTGTATCAAAACATATAATAATATAACATAAAAAAGCATTATGTTACAAAAAATTGCAAATATACAAAAACATAAAATAGTAGCTCTAAAATGTTAAGTAGACTTGACTAAGTATAAGTAATGCTAATCTATGAGCGGCCCTCTAGCAAAAAATCAAATTTAAAATTGGTCCTTTAACTCAAAAGGTTGCTCACCCCTGGTCAAAAGCATCAAGACCAGTCAACGAGGCGCAACGTAGAGAAGGCCTATGTCCATGTATAAAATTATAAATGGATGGATGGAAGGTTGGATGGACGGATGGAGGATGAATGAGTTGAGGATGTACGGATCGAGGATGGATGAATTGAAGATGGATCTATCGAGGATAGATGGATCGAGGATGGATATATCGAGAATGTACGGATCGAGGATGGATGAATTGAAGATGTACCTATCGAGGATGTACGGATCGAGGATGAACGGATCGAGGATGGTTGGATAGAGGATGCACGGATAGAGGATGAATGAGTTGAGGATGTACGGATCGAGGATGGATGAATTGAAGGTGGATCTATCGAGGATAGATGGATCGAGGACGGATATATCGAGGATGTACGGATCGAGGATGGATGAATTGAAGATGTATCTATCGAGGATGGATGGATCGAGGATATACGGATCGAGGATGGATGAATTGAAGATGTACCTATCGAGGATGGATGGATCGAGGATGGATGAATTGAAGATGTGCCTATCGAGGATGGATGGAAAGAGATTATGAAGAGAACATGTCTTACCAATTGATATGTGGTTAATCCAACAACTTCTATTAAACCATCCTCAGTGGACGGTTCAGAAGATCCACCTGACTTGTTCCACGGGTGAGTCCCACCGCCGTAACTGGAAAATATTATACAATTTACTATTTAACTCCAGGATTGGTGGACTCTAAACACCTTCGAGAAATTTATGTACAACTCTCAGAAGTGAAGGTTTCCTCACGATGTTTACATTCACCGTAGCAAGTAATAATCAACTTCTGATACGCACATCACTGTGAAAATTGGAGGTGGGCGCGTAGGATTTGACAGGCTGGTTGGTCTAGTGGTTAGTGACCCTGACTACTACACCGGAGGTCGTGGGTTCGATTCCCAACCAGGTCAAACTTTTCCCTGATGAGCAGGAATGTTTGTTCTGTGTGTCTGGGTGTGTAATAGAAATATCTATTTAAGTATGTATTTAAAAGTATA
>DWJZ01008755.1:0-11126 GCA_018249125.1 Asbolis capucinus
AAAATGGCCGCACGTGTCGCTGGATATTTTACTGCACGGTCAACAGAGTGTCCGTACTAATGAAATAGAAGCTAACAATATAAACGTGCACAATATTTCAGGGAATCTACAACCTGGGTAAAATGTAGCATATTTTCGTTACCTGGATGCGGTCTATTGTGTGCCAAGTTTCATCATAATCTGTTCAACGGTTATCGCGTGAATAACACTTCCAAACATCTTAACAAAATTTCACATTCACAATATTAGTAGGATGCTACTACTTAAATTCTAAATTGTAAACTAAACAGAAATAAATTCATTTTACATTTTTCAATGAATCCTGAAGTATTTTTAACGTGTGTCATTGTTGTGTTGAAATTTCTTTTACGTCTCTTGTTGCGAATTTTATTTGAATGGCTATGTAATTTTAATTACTTATTCTTACGGATGCTGTGGTGTGGTGTCTCTAATGGATTAGGGATATCTAGTGTAGATTAGTGTAGCAACCTGTTTATTTGTATATGAATTTATTATACTGTCCATTATTAGTCGAAAAGTAAAATTTCCGACATTATGTAAGTACTAAATTAGAAATTACCTAACGTTGGGTGATGGGTTCATCGGGATATTGTTGTATACTTTTTCCAGCGACTAAGTTACCTTCAAGACAAAATTTCAAAAACAACAAATATTTGTTTAATTTTATCGGGTACATAAGCAAAACGTTTTATAATTTTTTTTTCGGCGATGACGAACTCTCATACAAAATTCCTCTCCTGTTACAACCTCTTCGGGATAAAACCTTGCCATGTTTATTCAATAATTCTAATTTATCTCCATCAATTTTCATCAAAATCGGTTCAGTAGTTTACAAGTAGGTGTGAGAGCGTAACAGACAGACGGTCAGAGATACTTTCATATATATCATATACATTTCGCTTGATAAGTAATTAATTGTATCGACACAGGAAACACATTACGAGCGCTTACGACCTAAAAGGAAATATTATTTTTTTATCATTCACATCATTAAATACCCCAGATAGACATCGAACCTGAGATTTGAGCACCAACCAATACAGGACACTAATACGGGGATTACAAACCTACCCAAGATCATTCATGTTAATCTTCTTTTATCTTGTATTAGTTTCTACTCGTGGCTTCGTCTGCGTGGCAAACACGTTAATAAAAATTTGCTTATGTGTTATTCAAGACTATAATCTTTGTATCAAATTTTATCTAGATCAGTTCAGTAGTTTTTCGTCACAAACATCAACCCATGTCCACAGACTGTCTCATTATAGGATAGTTATTCTGTATTAAAACGAGTGTATGTTAGAGGCAAATCTTTTGATGTTTTATTTATCTACTTAATATTATTAAATATGCTACTATATAGTCTAAAGGTAAATTAAATACTCAAACTTTTAATTAGAGATTTACGTCAATGCCGGTTTTCATGCGTCATAGTTCGCAACTAACTGCGACTCGCAATATTTATGCAAAATAAATTTTTTTTGTCGTTTTTAAATTAATAATTCGGCGTAATCGACAGTCATATCATTATCGGCTTTAATGTTTCCAAAATGAAAGCAGAGTTTCATTTTGAACTTTGCAGCCGATCTAAAATAATAAATAAAGTAATTTCCTTCCCAATTTTACTGACTTAAATATAATTATTATAGCATATAACATAACATTATTACTTAACTCCATTAATAGCAGATTAATGTTCAAACAAAGGATTTTTGTAATTGAATCACGAACATGCGAAGCTTCGCGATCGCTATCACATCCCTACCACACTGCCACACTCCACACACTACCATTTTCAACATGGCAAGAATTACCATCACGCGCCACCACCATCGCTGCATTGTTACAATGCCGTTAAACTATGTATAGGAATGATTTTTCGCCATCTTGTAACGTAATGGCCGCTGGTATACCCGTTGGGTTGGAAAAAAAGACAAAATGAAAAATCACTTATAATTTATTTTAAAAATAATAAAGTGATTCCAATATCAGCTTTAAATCTGAACTGAGTTCTTAAAATATATTTGTTTTCATAATAGTTTTTACTATCGTCATCATTAACTAAAGTACCCTATTGTTAAAATGAATGTAGATTTATATTTGTGCTAATTAATTATACATATATAAATTGATCCATATGAACAAAAAATATATGAGTGTAGGCACCTGTAATACAGGGAAGTTTTTAATATAATTTTCGAACTTGTCAAAAAAAACTTAATTAAACGTTGATATTGTGGTAAGTTATAAATAAATTATTATTTCCTGTACTTTGTATTTTTGGCCAACCGTGCTATACTATTCCTATTCAAAGTTTAAACGTTTTGTATATCACATAATTTGCTGGCATTTGTATTTTAAAAAAATACAACAAACATTTTGGTCCTTTGATGAGTTTTCAAATTCAAAATATGTCAATAAGGGAATTCCTCTTCTCTTTTTCTCCTTCCTTCAGTAATTCTCCTTCGCATTTGTCTGTTTCGTCCTGTATCGCTATATTTGTTGCTATACCATTCCAGTTGCTTCAGTGACGTAGTGCATCAGAAATTACGATAAACTGTAAATATTCTTATAGTTCAGAAGGTAGAACTTATCTACATTTATTAAAACAGACTGTCCTTAGTTTTTAAGCAACAAAAACTAGTGTTTTTCTTTAGCCTTTAACGCATTTTGATTGTACTTTTTCATATCCGTTTTTTGAACTACGACGCAATTTTATTATTAAATTACATCAACCAACAGGATTTTTTCAATGTAAGTCTATGAACTATGTTGGTTTATGAACGTAGGTTGGTAGAAATATGAAATAAAATAAAATATTGTATCTTAAAAAAGATATTATATGCAGGATATCCTTACAGAATATTCTCTACCAATGTGGAGTAGCGTGGTGGATTATGATCGAGACCTCCTCAGTGATGCGGAAACACCTGTGCTCAGTAATGGGCAATTAAAGTTGAAGCCAGAGAAAGATAATAAAATTAATAATCAACAGATATCTGTCAATTAGTTGAACTATAAAAACAAGGAAACATATTATTTTATTTATATATGATTACATTTTATGGAAGTAATTTGTCTGAGCTGATATATAATTAATTTTAAATTACGGCTATTTCACGTGTTGCAAATGAATCATTACACTTCTTATTAACTTTTATTTCCTCCTCGTTATCTGAAAGAGATCGCTCTGAGCGATAAGAACGATTGCTTACGAACGTTCTGACGTTACACTCATTTTTTATTTTAACGGTCACCGTCCTTATGGATATTTGTTACATGGAAGACGACGATGAAGGGAGGTGGAATACACACAATGTCCTGGTGATCTGACGCTTCATAATATTTTCATGAAATTGTCAACAAACGACGGATGAGCCAGTGTCAATATTTTGTATTAGCACTAACATTAGAAGGATTAGAATGAAGGGTTAAAGTGGAAACAATTTAAGCAACTAGATACCTTTGTGAGACGAATGTATGAATAAAACAAGATTTACTATGGTAACAAGTACACTTGTACCTAGTACACGTTCATTTAAAATTCTTATGAATGAATTAACCTTGAAAATGTTAAATCTTTTATAAACGAACGACAAGATTACGACTAAACGATACAAAACTTGTTAAGGAATGACTCAACCGCCTGCGTTTCGAATTCAAAGTGTAGATATACACCGATATCAATGGACAGACATGCATTCCAACGGTACATGTAACATATTACTAAAAATAGACACGCACGTTTAATGGGACGCGAGACGCATCACGACGGTCGGTCTCGTGCGTGCCTGCAACGCGATCTTATCGTTCACGACCGCTTCAGTAAAACACGACTTACATTGAAACTCTAACATTCATTCACAATTCATAGTCCTACGCTAAACAGCAATGATGCGCAAATAACAATGTGTTCAGCCGTTTAACCAATGACATAATAAATGATGTAACAATTGGCAAACTTGCGGTAGAACATTTCTTGTAATATGTTCCTAATATTAATAATAACTAAATAATTACCATGAGGTAAAACCATTGATTGTACAAGGTAAAATGCATAGGAAATATCAGTAATTACATTCACGTCATTAAATGTCATGCCTGATTTAAATTGTCCTTTCATTGTCATCATGTCATGTCCTTTCACTCTGAACTCACAAGTCAAAACTATCACTTCAATTTAAACGCAAACGGCTTTAAATATAATACGTGGTGTAATTCAAGCATGGACTTAAGGACAGGGTTGTCGCTGAAGGCATTTTTACAAGCTTTTATTTTACTTAGAGTGTATATTTCTATGGAGTATGTTAGTATATTTCTTTGTTAAGTTTTCGGGTCAAATCTTAAAAGCTTAATTAAGCCCACTTCCTCTTACATTACGGAGTTGAAATTTTGCATCCGTCCTGATGACAATGCATTTTTAAAATAAGCATGATCTGATAGTAAGTTTAGAATTAGTTCCAGAGAAGGGAAATCTACAACAGTTAACAGTACAGTTATGAAATTATGTGTATTAGGAATCTATGTATAATTAAAGCTTGTATTTTTAAATATTTTAACCGACTTTGTTCTATATTTGGAATGGTTTCGCTGTGAACGCTGATTAGGGTAAAAACAAGAACTGAAGAAATGAATGTTTAAATATAAACTTATTGGTCTTGTGGTTGTGAACCTGACTGCTACGCCGGAGGGTTCGATTCCCACCCAGAACGAACTTTTCTGTGAGGAACAGAAAAAATTAAAATATACGTATATGATGTCTTTATGATCTAAAACTCCTTTTTAAATAGTAGTCACTGCAGACTGAAGCCTGGTTTATGTCATAAGGCATACTAGTAGCCCGCTATTCAGAAAATGACGTTAACTTAGTGATGGAAAAAAAATATTGCATTGTTGGTAATTAAACGGATAGACGGTAAAATCAAGTAATTTCTCAAGAATCAGTGCTAGTAGATCCATTTTGCGGAATTAAAAGATGTTAAATCGTAATTGGCAAGAAGGTCAAGGTGGTCGCCGACCGTCTGAGGCCATTTTTAATCTGTAATTCAACAGGTTTTTATACAGATGCTCTCATTTGTTTATGAGTATCATTAAAGTTCCGCTTATTGGTGATCTCATTATCTAGAGAAGACTAATATTTTCGGGTGCATTAGATCTTTTCTAACGAAACTTGGACTTAAGTAGCGGGATTTTCCGCATAAAGAGTATTTTTGGACATGTTTCATTCGTATACAATTCTAAAAAAAAATATTTATTTTATATAAGTTAATGCTTGTCCACAGTCCCACCTGATATTAAGTGGCGATGTAGTCTTAGATGGCAAAGCACATTAGCTAAGAAGTCTATTCACTCTCGTCTTGAAGACGGCTACATTACTTATACATATATTTGTATATATTATTATAGAAAAATTATGTATATACTATGAAGCTATTGTTAGCACGTTAATTTCTTTACACTGCTTTATTATAGATTATAAATTGATCAAAAAGCTCTCTTTTGAAGTACCTATGATGAACATTGTGATGTTTCTTTTAAGTGCTTTGAGAGAACTCTCTCTCTCGGTTGGCGTTCACACAAAAAAATACCGCCACATTTTTCTTCATCAAATGTGACGGAAATAAAATTTTAATTAGCGGTTCGCGTGAACGCTAAGTGAAAAGAGGTTTGTCTAAAGGAGCTCATCTGGCAGTATTGAATATGATAAATACTGTGGAACGGAAACCGAATCGAATATTTATAAACATTCTAACATAGTAATGTAGGATGGCAAAATTAGCAAAATGCTACGAGCACGATAGCTGCGAGCACAGAAGTAACCGAACATTTGAAAATATGTATATGTATATGCTAAAAATATAAATGTTATATCAGTAATTAAAACCATTCAAGTTATTAATTACCAAAGATCATAGTTAATCAAATAATATATTACTAACATTAAACTCACTTTATTATAAACTAGCTTTTGCCCGCGACTTCGTCCGCGTGGTCGTGGTGGTGGGTAGTGGTCAAAATGTTGCTCTATGCCAAAGATGAATTACTTGCGAATGTATTACTATGATACGGTAAATTTAATACATTTTCATATGTTCCGCACTCCGCTTACCACGCGCCTCGCCACCCGAGTACCATTTTATTATCTTTGTATATTATACAATTTTACCAAGTGATAATGTAGCATTCTAGTGATAAAAGAATTTTTAAAATCGGATCAGTACATTTTAAGTTTATTCATTACAAACATACAAAAATACAAATCTTTTTTCTTTATGTGGATAGGAAAGTAACTGTCTGTCTTTAGTTTTCATACTTAAATTACTGAACAAATTATAATGAAACTTGGTGCAGAGCTCGGAAAGAACTTGAGAAAGAAAATGAGTTTTTATAGAATAAGACAAGTCATATGAGTTACGACTTTATGCTGAAAACATTAAGGGCGTATCTCTTATGACTTACTGTAATAAGTTACGCCCTTATTCTTTTCTTTAGGATATACATTCATTCATTCATTTCAATCCGTAATTGTCCCACTACCAGACACTTCTTCACTCACAATGTGAGGGGTATAGGCCATAGTCCTCCACGCTGGTCAAATGTGGATTGGTGGACTTCACAAAGCTTCGAAAACAAACAAAAAAAGCAGGTTTTCTCACGATATTTGATCACCGTAGCAAGTTATAACCAACTTTCAACAAAGCTCTGAAGTCAAAGGTACGTGCAGGATTTGAACCCAGGACTTTCGTTTGAAAGACCAACGTTCAAACCACGAGGCTATCACTGCCTTTTATACAATCCAGACTTCTGTTTCAAAGTTCTACTCTTTAAAGTCAAAATTAAATATTTGTTCCTAACATAAAATAAGTACTAATTTTTACGTGCAAATTATAAGCTCCGTTTGATACGCTGCGTGACAATCTGCTAACACATTAGATTTAATTGCCTGATAAAACAATTTTAACTGGTAGTTTAAATTAAGCGGGTTTATTAACATTTTTAATTATAGCGCTACTTTTTACTAATATTATTAATGTAAAAGTTTGTGAGGATGAATGGAAAGATGTTTCTTTTCCCTTCACGTAAAAACTACTGGATGGATTTCAATGAAATTTGGCACAGGGATAGGTTAAGGTCTGGAATAACATATAGGCAAATTTTAATGAACATATCATGCGTTGGAAGCCGCAGGCGGATCCTAGTATATTCCAAATACGAAAGTTACTTTATCTATCTGCAGCGCTTTCATGCCTACACTACTGAATCAATTTTGATGACAATTGGCAGAGAGTTAAGCTAGAACTTGACAACGGACGTAAGCTAGTTTATATGACAAAAAAAAGGTTTAATAGGGACTTAAAAGCAGTGATAGCCTGGTTTGAACATTGGTCTCTCGAACGGGAAGTCCCGGCCTCAAATCCTGCGGCGCGCACCTCTAATTTCCAAAGTTTGTGGGTATCAGAAGTTGATTATCACTTGCTGTGGTGAAGGAAAATACCGTAAGGAAACCTGCATTCCTGAAAGTTCTCCATAAAGTTTTCGAAGCTTTGTAAAATCCACCATTCCGCATTTGACCAGCGTGGTGGACTATGGTCTATATCCCTCGCCATGTGCTCTAGGTTTCCTTAGCATGAAAAGAGACCAGCGCTCAATAGTCGGCTAATAGGTAGATGTGTACCAGTACATCAGGGCTACATACAACTAGCGCCCTCTAGATAGTTCACTAATTAACTTTTTTTTCACCCGCAAGTCATTCGCAGGCGGATTATGGAAACTACTGCATTAAAAAGTAAATAACGTATCAAAAATATACTCGCTAGAGACTTACAGTTAAGAGGAGAGGTTAAAAAGAGAGTTTTGTTAGATACGGGGGGACTTGAACTCGTTATTAACGATGAAATAAGAATTATAAGAATAAGTTGTCCGCGTCGGTGTTCCTGTTCGATTACATTGTAAATGTCTTCAAGTCAGATGAATAAGCTTTGCTAAATTAGCGCGTTTTACCGTCGAAGACAACATCGGTAGTTATTATCAGGCAGGATCATTGTCAAACACCAATTTATATTATGTAACAGCATGGTACACAGACACCAGCGCTACACCCATAATTGTCCCACAGCTGGACTCGGGTATCCTCTATGTGAGGGGTACAGACCACAGTCAACACTGGCCAAGTGTGGAGTGCAGGTTTCATCACGTTTCCTTCACCGTAGCTTAGAAGAGTGACAATTGACTTGTAAAACGCGCATAACTTTTTTTTAACACCTCGCATTGTTCGAACCCAAGACATCCTAAGTGACTAATTTTGAATTTTCTACCTACCTAAATAATTCACTCAAAACGCTGAGGTAAAAGGCGGAAAGGTAAAAGAAGTACTGTTATGGTTCGATTCAATGGCATCTCATTATAATTTTACAATAATCAAGGATTTTTGTGGCCGGTGTGTACAGCACTAATACACCAATAGCACCAAAAACAAACGTTTATTTGTCACTTAATGCGTCAGTTGGGTATCGATGAGATGCCTCTCGCAGGTTTTATCACTACCAGCTACAGGGTAAGTTAAATACTCGTTCAAAAACACCATCAGGCAGGATCGTCGTCAAGCACTAGTTTAAAAAAATACAGAAATATTTCAATTTGTTTAGAGAACCGGTTCTCCTTTTTTGTCTGTAACTTAATTATCTTCCCTTCGTCTTCTGTTCCCGTCCTGAGGTGCTTTGCTGTTGGTATATCTGGAATCATTTATTTATTATTGGTTCCGGTACAGCGATGTCCAACTTCCCTTGTTTCTTTCTTCCTCGCACGCGGGCCTATTGCATCTTTGCTGGGAAGGCGTTAGTAACACCCCAGTTTACTGTTGTTAATGTCCATTTACAGCAATCACTTACCCAAATGACCCGTCTACATGGTGTTTTAGTGAACCTGGGGTGCTGCAGGATCACCCTCAGATGACCCGCCTGCCCATTTGCCTGGTTATGGCAATAAAATGTACCGCACTCAGAGCTTACACATAGAATTTATAAAGCGAGCAGTTTTAGTTACCATTAAAAAATCAAAATGCGATCTATGTATTCCCATTGTGACCCATTAACTTTCTAAAACCGTAGAGCTCATGAAACTCATTCACGAATCAAATGGTTCACGAAGTACAAAAAATGGCGTTAAACTGTCGAAATCTGTGCAAGAGATCTCCCGGGAGCGCCATAAGACAGTGTAACGAGGTATTTAGAATCCCTTCGAACGGAACACTCACATTAATGTTGCCAGCTCATGCGTAAGAACTGATTTATTTTCTTTCTAAGTTTACGACTTTGGGAATTATTTAGTAGGTTTTTTACTCACACTTAAATCAATGTTATATTGCTAGTTTTACCGATGGCATGGTCAAAACAGATACACACTACAACTTTAACTCATACATGGAAAATAAACTCTGTCACACAAATCGTGGCGCAGCTGGAAGCCAAAACAGGATCATTCCTTTCGCTTACTAACTATGGCTTTTTAAATTTCTTTGAATTCGCTTCAGCGGCCCCCTACTCAGCACAATGAGTATGAATACTAATATATACTTAAATCATAAAACTGTAGGATTTGTTTGTTTGTTCCAACGCGCTAACCTCGAAACTACATATAAGTCTGAAATGAAAAAAATATTTTAGTTTTGGATACTACATTTAAAGGCTTCTTCCGTAGTTTAAAATTAGTATGGCAACTCTGAATCCCTGGACTGATTTAGATAATTTTGTGCACACTTTGAGACCATGCAACGAGGTTACTTTTAGGTAATTTTTTTTCCTACAATGGTTATATTCCCGCGGGATCACAGATAAAATTGAATTCATTATATGGTAGAACATCTTTTGCTGGGTCAGTTAGTAAATAAGTACCTTGCACTAGGATTCTCTGTTTCGCTGGTGGTATGAAAAATACATATTGTATGCTATAGCATCATATAGGTTTGTAAGTCAACAGATGGGCCCCGGTAACCAAAAAAACGAAAAAAAATCATCCCATGAATATATTATTTTACCAAGACAAACCCAAGCAAAAAGTATCAATATTTTTACCCAATTTAAATGTAAAAAATCAAGTATAAAAAATCTAAAATATTTATACGCTTACTGACGAGACAAAAATTAAATAACACTCTCAAAAAGTCTTGAAGGTAAACTAATTTACAATTTAGTTTATTTTTTCTTTGAATCCAATTATGTTTCGAATGGCGTTGTAAAAGAATTCTAAAGCAACGTGTTACAATACTGTTAAATTTCCAAGTACAAAGCTATTTTTAGTGGCGCAGCGCAACCTACTTCTGTCTGGCTGGGCTGGCCAGGAAGCTATTATCTGCACGAACCTTGCCCAGGTGATTAACCTCACTTTAAACTTGCTTTGCAGCGTTCATAGCCCGGCGGCTTGTTTCGATTGTAAGGGAATGAATAAGTTAAGCAACAGCGGGCGTGGTCGGTAGGAGGATAGGTGACCGTTAGTAGCAAAATTTTCATGAGTGCTTCCACGCTTCAGGAACTGTTTTGCCTCTTTCAACCCACTCAAGCCTGTTTTCACAATAAAAATTGCCCCATACTTTCTGTCAAATACAAGTTTATTTTTGTACCACAATCCATCAAAATTGGTTCAGTAATTTAGTCGTTAACTCGACTTAGTCGTCGACTTTCGAATTTGTGATATAAATAAGGAAGAGTCTTAATTGCATCTGTTTTCTCTATTTCAGTTCGTACTTGAAGTTACTACGACATAGTATGTCATTCCTGTATGAACAATTTGTTAACACTTACTGTGTGCCACGCATTAAATCACATTTGCATATGCTAAATACAATTTAAACTTAAGACAAGACAAATGGTCATAGCTCAGTCTCACTTTCTAACAAAGTGTTACCATACTTCGGTACTTCCCCTATTTTACGGGAGTTCGTGATGTTTAACTTTAAGGTATTTTAGATAACATCCGCTTTCGTTTTGCTATGTCGTTCCGTATTGAGTTCAATATAGTCCTTTTGTTGACTTCTGTACAAGGTTTGTTATGCGGAAGTACACCTTAACAATAGTTGATTTAACATCTTGAAGGAAGATATTTTTTGTTTT
>DWJZ01008756.1:0-11126 GCA_018249125.1 Asbolis capucinus
CTAATTTGGAAGGTACCTGCCTATACTCGACGCAAATTCGATCTGGAATTTTATTCCATACCAACTTGACTATATTGTATGGTAAAAATTCCGGAGTATAAATATATTTAAGTGTTTAGGTTTGATCTGTCACATTATTCTAATATATTTTCCGTCAAATAAATAGATTTTGACATAATCCCATTTTGCTTTCTTATGGGTACTCACGATATACATATATCTTTCGCGTCGATATTTCGACCCATGGACCACGGCTATCGTGAGTACCCGCAACATAGCATACTCGTAATGTACACAGTCCACGATGAGTTTAAAATCATATAGTCAAAATAATTTATAACGATCAAGATTATCACAAGTAATTAAGCAATTTCACTTCAAACTGATTCAATAAATGTGTTATGAATAAAAGTATATATTATCTGCGTGCATAAGAGCCTTCCTACTCTGTGGTCTTAAAAAATAGTACGAGTTTTATGTCAAATGTTGTTCGTAATGTGTTCGTAATGAAAAACTAAGAGATGTAGCTAAAATTTGTATGTTCATCTGAATAAATGTTGTGTTCATTGATCTTATACAATGTACATTTCATTAGAAATACCCATAATTTAGTATCAGCCAACACCAAATATTAGAGGCTTAATAACAAAATGTGTTTTAATGGTTTTATTGAATGTTTTATTGTTATAAAAATTATTAATATCCCTTTACTCAATTTGTTTTTTCAACTACCCGTATCGCTTACATCCGGGATTATATCACTAACTGAAATAATTATCGCACTAACAACGTACAACATTAATTCCTGCAATATAATCTAACACATTCCTACAATATAACTACGCTAAATCTATATATTAATACGCGAAGCAAAAATTTTGTACCCCTTTCTAGTAATAGTAAATTGGTATTAGGCACTGTCAATAAATAAAATAAATAAATATCCTAGGATAACTCACACACGGCCATCTGATCCCAAACTAAGCGTTAGCTTGTACTATGGTGATCAGACTGACAAATATACATATATATTTTTAAATAACTTATATAGATATTTACGTTTACATTGAAAAAATATTCTTGCTCATCACAGAAAAGTTTGACCTGGGTGGGAATCGCACCCACGTGTGTAGCAGTCAGGTTCACTAATCACTAGACAAACCGGCCTGTCAATGACGAATTACGGTTGAAATTCAACCGCAGACGGGATATCTAGTAGCCTTTATATTCCTAAATAACTAAACTAAATTCAGCAATTTGAATAAAAATAACATACATATATAAATAGACCTAAACATATTACATATACATAAACAATATTGTAACGATTTTTACAAATATATTAATTTGTATCAAATGTGTTTAAATATTTCAAATAGATTTATTTAGCTTTTACCAAAAATCAAGTGTATTTAATATTTAAGTACATTCATGCACTTGAACTTTCGATAGTTGTTAAGAATTAAAACTAGATGTCGTTGTGTTGGCGAAACACGAAATCATTCCGGTTCTCCGCGGACTACGAGCCTAGACTCAAGACGGATAACACGCTTGTGGTATATGCTGTTAGAATCAAGTGATTTTTCTGTTAAAATATTTTAAGTTCTCAGTGTATGCTATTATTAACAAGTGTACCTAATAAAAATTGAAAATAATACGTGTGTTTAACGAGAAAATAAACCTTATACACTCTTGTGCTATCTGGTGTTCAATTTTATTAAAATAAATTAAAATTCTAAAGTACTATAATATAAAAAACGAAGGTACATTATTAATAAGAAAGAAAAATAAGCAAATATTTATAGTTTCTAAACGCGGCTCCGGCAGTGTGTGGGTACTTTGAAAATTTGTGTTATTCCAAACTATAATCTCTATGTACTTTTTGCGTGAAGGAGTAACAAACATCCATACATCCATCCTCAAAAGGTTTCGCATTTATAATATTAGTGGGATAAATTAGAGACATATTAAATACAATTCACGTCGCTGCTTACCACCATGCGGGATTGTGGTCAAGCACCAATTTATTGAATATAAATATATATATATTTGCATTTGAGAACTCATAAGCCTCCTCAGGAAACCTCCATCTCTTGCCAGGCCTAGTTGTTGTAAAAGACCTCGGTCCAAGTGGTGCTGGACGGTATCTTTAATTCTATTGAAATACTATTCGCTTCAGTCATCATCACACATCACCTAAAAGGCCATAGCCATTAGCATATACATGCCATTATTTCTATCGTAACATAACGGCGTTACTCACTAATCTCGCTTCAGTATAAGTCATCTCATCCCGGAGGAACCCTTTTACATACTGGTACTTGTACCTCACGATTACTTTCCGTTGGAAATCCTTTATAACATAAATGATTGTGTTCAGCGGAAGGCAGCGAGTCCCCGATCCCAGACCCGCCGTCTGGGATCGACCGCAGATGAATTGGTGCGACTGCTGTCGGCCCACCGCCCTTCCCAAGACCTCTGCAGGCGCCGTGACTACTGGGCCGCCATTACTGTCTAACCTAAAACCTGAATCGACCCTACGTACTTTAAGCACGGAAGAACTTAGGTACCAATTTTTTCTTTTATATGAACTGCTCGAATGATTACAAAATATCAGATTGTTTCCCTTTAAATGGGTACGCTAAAAGGTATGCAGGTTCATAATTACCTGTCGTAATCTGTAGGCCACTGATAGTATTAAAAAAACGAATAGAAAACTTAATGCAATAACAGACGTTATTCAATAAAGGGTGCGATGAACACTAATTACTAATTATTAAATTAACCATTAAAGAAATGTTAATGTAAATCTATATAAAATTATTTACGATTCCCGTAAGTTTTGCTAATTTTATCCATCCATTAATCCGCGTTTGAACGTCATATTTTGGACATAGAAGCATTGGCGTAATTCCCTTGGGTGGCGCCCGGGGCGGAAGTTGGTGGTCTCACCCCATTGAAACCAAAAATCAACATTTCTTTTTACTGCTACGCCACTGCATAGGAATTCCCTAATTTTCACCATTCTAACTAGTATTGAATCTTAGGAATCCAGTGTTTTTTTAGATCTTCACTCCACCTGGTCGAGGGGCACCTGTGCTCCGCTTTTCGAGGTGTCAAACTTTAAAGTCATCTTAAGTTCAAATATTTTGAAGAAAAGTAAATAATCATCTCTTTCCAAAAACTAAGAAAAAAATTGACAGTTTTGTTTGGGGAATAGGTGAAGTTATCTTTTTTTCCTTAAATATTTGATCTTTAAATAACTCTACTTCCATATTATTTAAGTGTCACTTAGTAATTTGCCTTTCAATCTTTGATAATCACTATTTGTACTCTCTGATAGTTTAATGTTTAAATTAAAATGGGTTAATTATTTTTATTAATACTACTATTTACGTGCGCACCACAGGAAGTCACGCTGATACCCGCCTACGCTTGACATCGTTGCACAAAGCGAGCTTCCGTAACTTGCCTATTATTTTTGATAAGAGAGGAATTGCGTAATTTTGCCAAAATTACAACCTATCTATATGCCCCTGATATGAGTCCTTGGTCTAGCCCTTTTGTGCGGTACTTCTTCTTGAATTTAATAGAAAGGTGTGTAATGAGGCTAGTGAACTGAAAATGGTTGAGACCAATCTTGAAAGCTTTTCTCGAAAGGCCAAACTGTATGATTTGATAAACTGGAGACATTAGTCTCAAATGTATGGCACTTGGTTTGGAATTCCAACGATCTTATATATGCGGCACACTAAACGTTTTACACTTCTAGTTAATCGAAACTATTTGAATTTCGAATGTTATATTTTTTTAAAACGTTGCAATCTTATTGGTAATAAAAATAAAAAATTGGCGGAAAATCATTTGTCAACTGTTTTTTATCACACATCAAAGTTCTACGTACGCAACGAAAATGGAATAAGGTCGAAAAGATTTTAGAGCGATAATTTTTTATGATTTTAAAAGTTCTCTCTCCGCGCAAGACTGTGCAGCTCGTCTTCAAAATGCTTTTGGGAGAGAAGCACCTTGTTTGAGCACCGTGAAGCGATGGTTTGCTGAATTTGAGAGAGGTCGGGTTTCTTTATATGACAAATTTCGTAAAGGGCGGCCATCAACTGCCGTCAACGAAAATAATGTGGCTACTGTTAAGCAGCTAATTGAAGAAAACTTGCGGATTACCTATGAAACAATTTGAGGGCTATTGGGGATTGCTATGAGCTAAATTCAGATAATTTTACACAAACTATTCAAAGTTCGGAAACTTTATTGTCGTTGAATCCCTCATGAACTGACGGCGGACCAGAAGCGGGCCCGCGTGGAATGGTGCTCACATATGCTACTGAAGTACGACCACGAACATTCTAATGCTGTTTATGACATTGTCACTGGAGACGAAACGGGGATTTATTGTTTTGAACCCGAGAAAAAACAGCAATCTTGTGAATGTGTGTTTGAAACTGAGAACAGGCAAACAAAAGTGAGGCAGGGGAGAAACGTTGGTAAAAAAATGTTCGCGTTTTTCTTCTCAGCCAGGAGTCCCACTTGAAGATCAAAAGAGTGTTAACGCCGAGTGGTATTCTACCATTTGTTTACCCAGGGTGTGACAAAAAGTTTGCGAAAGCCGCGTTCTCCTGCATCATGACAACGCTTCTGCACACACGGCCAACGAAACAAAGTCATTTTTAGTTTCCGAAAAAGAACAACTCGTTGCCCGTTCTGCACACAGCCCCGACCTAGCACCCTGTGATTTCTGTATTTTCCCCAAAATCCAAGGTTTGATGAGAAGTTCCACTTTTACCAACTCCGAAGAGGCAGTGATAGCGTTCAATCAGCACGTAGATAACACGCCTTCAGATCTGTGGCCCTCCTGTTTTAAAGAAGAGTTCGATCGCATGAAAAGGTGTTTAAAATGCAAAGGAGAGTATTTTGAAAAGCAATAAACATAATATTTAGGTTATAACATGTTATTTTTTTAAGTTATACAACGTATTTAGTGTGACCTACGTATAATATTATACTAGGATTCTGTAACCCAGATCCATGTAACTGGTTCGAAAAATCGGTATAACAAAAACAAATCGCACAAATATGTACGTTTATGAAATGTCGCCAATATGTAAAATTTCGTCTAAAAAGATCAACAAATTTATGTGTCCTCTGAAGCACGAAATCGCCGAATTCCGCTCGCAAAAATTTATTAAAAGCCTTTAAAATAACTAATTAACATTTTCCTTTAGTTTTTCATTTTATTTATTTGCTATTAACCTGTCGGTTTTTATTATTTCTACGCCAAACCTTTGATGTCGTGCTGAAGTGGGCGCAAGTATTTCCAAACTCTCTGATTTTTTCGTCTAAAATCCGGCCAAAATATTTCCCATTCTCGACATTTTACTCAATTACGCCTTGAAAAAAAAGTATGTCGCTTGAAACTAAAATAATTCCGTTAAAATTATGTTAAAGTTCATTCTCTATATAGCGAAATTAAAAATCAAAAATGTATAGATGGTAAGTAGTAATTAATTTGTAATATGCTTACATATAACTGAAAATTAGACGGGCACATAGGATTGGAACCCAAGACCTCTTGTTAGGTAGGAAGATATAAATAAATTGTTACCGCTACGGTGACGGCTCATTCGTTTAATTTTTTCGTTTGTACCCATCGGAAAAATTGTCAAAGAATCTGAATTACTCTCAATTAGAAAACTTTATACCCTATTTTAAAACAACACTATAAGCTATACAAAAGTCAAAGATGAAAGTAGAAGAAAGTGTCAGTTTGTAGTATTCCACTATTTAAAACTCCATTCATATAAAAGTTTACATGCTTCCAAGGTCCTATATTATATAACAAAATAAACAAACTACTTGATATAAATAACTTGTGTAGAAATGAAGCTGAGAAGAATATAACAAATTGGTTAATGTCTGTATCGAGCGAAGAGACGGAATGCATGTTAAAACAAATCATATATGTAATATATCAGAGCATATCTACAAACTTAAAATTATATTATATGTAACAAGATTTACACTATATATATTATATATAATATTCATATTTACATATATAATATTCATATTTATTAGGTGTTTTTAATATTTTGTAGTAAGTGCATATCTATTTATTTTATACAATATAGAAAAGGCGAGACTAACACAATCAAATAACACACACATTCTTACACACACTTGCCCACTCATAAACACTTGTATATACACATATGCATCTTTTTATGTTTCTTATAATCTTAAACACACTATAATAGTAGTTATTAAAATTTCTATAATCTCCTTACATTACCTCTAATTATTACAGTTGCTTTAGCATAATTTTGTTATTCTTTGTTGTTGTTGTGCTGTAGTTTGATCCATAATACCGGGTAATACTAGTTTGGACACCAGTCTCCCATTCTTTTTGTGATTAAAACGTAGATAAATATGAGCTACGAATACATGAAATATTAAGTAAATTAATAAAATTATTATATTATATTACTTACGAACCTACTTAAAGTCCACGGAGCGGCTCAAACGAACGTCTTTTTGGGACAAGAAAGTATGAATGCATCAAAAAGAAGGAACTAGTAACTTAGGTTTTGTTTGTCATTTAAATGTATACCTTAGATAGAAGTACTGTTACTAACAAATATGAACTTGTTCCGAAATAAAACATATTTCTAAATGTCAATTATTGGTTATTGATTTATTGAATGACGATGTTAGATTTAGTTATAATGTTGCAGCGATATTGTAGCGTACTTTGTCCGAGAAACGCAATTTGGTATTCATGTCTGTAATCGGCTTTCAACTGCACCCCAAAGTTATCCATCTGAAAGTAATTCGTCAACTAAATGTCAACTGTATTTCGATCCTACAAAGTTGAAGTTGTAATGAAACGCAGTTAATAAAAATGTAACTACAAATTTCGAGCTGGGTTAAATCGAAAGTCTTTACAACTTGAACGATTTTGAAATTGTTTGGTATAACGAGAATTAGCCGGCCAGAAGTCAGTCTATTAGTCCAATAAGTGATTCATATAGATCGAGTTCCAGTAAAGCTTCTTTCTATACAATAAACTCTCAGGAAAGATTGTCGTACTGTCACCTGCAGGTTTATACCCCACTACAGATGTTAGCGGTAGGCACAAATATTGGATGTTGATTGTTGATCTTTCGTTCCTAAGTGCGCAGTGAGGTTCGTTTATAATTTTTCATATGTTTTCTTCTTGATATAAAATAATCAATGTATAATTAAACAGTTAATAAATAAACACACACACTTAATCTTTTTCACATTTTATTGTACGTGTATTCATATCTCATATACTCGCTCAAGTAATATGGACAACGTTAATAACAGATCAATAACAACCGTGACCCGAGAACAAAGATTCTTCTGTGTTATTAATGCGTGTCCCGGCTGTCGATCGAACCTGGGACTCCTCAAAACGTATTATGGTAATGAACGGACATGGCGATATTATAAGGGTTCCGAATTAGTTTAATTAAACCTCTTATCATTGTTTCGTATTAGATTTCCGTAGAAAAGCAATCAAGGATATTATAACTAGATCGATATGATACTGCCTTTATAGGTGCATTAATGCTTAAGCTGTTGATACATTTTCAGACGCCATCTTGGATGCCATCTTGGACGCCATCTTGGACGCCATCTTGGACGCCATTTTGGATGCCATCTTGGACGCCATCTTGTCCAACGTCGTGCGATTGTTCCTACCATTATACTTCTGAATAATTACTACCACTACATAGTATAAAACAAAGTCTGTCTTTCCCTATGTCCCTATGTATCCTTAATTTTAAAACTGCGCAACGGATTTAGATGCGATTTTTTTAATAGATAGACTGATGATGAGGAAAGTTTATATGTATAAAAACATTCAATAAAAATAGAGAACTACTGTAATTTTTAAAGTTTCTAATGTGATGTTGTAAATAATAAAAAAAATTCAGCTTACATTGCAAACGCAGGCTGAACCCTACAAGATTTATCAAAATAATGTACTAAGTATTTGTACACCTTGAAATGGTCTACAGAAAACTCCGCGATGGTATATATCTATGTCTTGTGGATAACCCACAATAGCATTTTTTGTCATTTACTTTTTATGAAAAATGATTGCTTATTTTTGAAGCGATACAGCATTAATCCTTATCCAAATACTTATTTATATGTACATTACATACATTGTTGATTTAATATGGATCAATATAACCGTTTACAGCATGTAATTTAAATGAATATTTTTGAAGATATTATAGATTTAAAATGCAGGGGCATAGCGGTTGCGGGGTTACCCGCCGGTCGGCGGCGCGCCGCATGTAATAGTTTTTTTCACTCACTGACATAGGTTGCATATTTAATACGCGTGCGAAGCCGGGGCGAACCGTTAGTTTGACATATGACATACTGCAATAAAAAAGAATATTTTTAAATAATTTCGCAATTTATTATGTGATATAAATATTTGACGAAATTAAAATATTTTGGTATTTAAATGTTTTATAGTTCATATTTAGAGGTTTTATAGTTTAACTCGATTCAGCTTCTCTCACCGACGGCTATTGAAAAGCATAATGATAAGTGTTACAATTAGTATAGTTTGGCGGGAGCGAATTTACGGCACCTATATTATATGTATATTAGAATTATAATATACCTAACTAGTGTCCACCTGCGACTTCAACCCGTGTTAGGTTCTGTGAAAAAAAAAATCATTCAGATTGTATCAGTAGTTTTTGTGTCAAGGAACAGAAAACATTAATCTATCCATCCATCCATCGTCACAAGCTTTTGGATTTATAATATTAGTAGTATAGGATTGTACGTCACCCTAAAAAACGACGAATTGAAAGCAACTCAATTTTAAATCTATCAACTATACAAATTTCCCAAACTATATATATTTTTTTTATCGGACATCCGATAATATCCTCGCACACGGGAGATATATTTAAAATCCACACGTATATAAAGTTGTGTTTGTCGTCCACTCCATCGCCCGTTCACACTACGCTCGACCTCGTACATACAAACCCCGCGATCTACTTATGCTTACTAACTGAGACGTATTGAGAAAGTTATTGCAGTTCTGTCTCATAGTGTTCTGCCATATCACTTCTTGTAAAACTACAATTAGTTACGTAATTTTAATTGTTAATGGGTTCCTCTGAAGGTGTTACCGAAATTATCGGATATCCCAAACTACATTTTACCCGTTGCCACATCTAAAAATAGTTTCGCTTTATTTACGGCAAAGTGTTTTTACCATTTCAATATTTTTTTTGTCTCTTTTCCGTAACTATAAGAAAGTAATTAATTAATTCAAAGTGTTTTTATTTGAGAAAAGGCTCCTCCACTTTGCTCAATCCCAACTACGTCACTGCCATGTTATAAATACGCTGTAGGTGGTGTTCATGACGGTGAACATTTACACTTGTATGGCTCGTTTGTCGGCTGTTTCCATAGAAAGGCCTTGCCCCTCGGTCTTCGGCGCTGTGATTGTCATGTTTGCATACTACTTGTAATTTTAGCCCCCAAAGCTTATACTTTTATAATATCTTTAAGTGTCATCAAAACACTTAGCAAGTGACACGGAATCTCACCCGGGGGAGTTCACTTTGCAAGTGTTTTCACTGAGTGCAAAGATAGATTTACCATTTCAGATTTATAAATATGAACTTATGAACATGTTTATTAAGTATGGCAGGTAAAGATAAGAAGATTATATGACATATTAACGTATCTTTTTGACAGGGTGCTAAATATATAAGATACTAGTGATAGCCCGTGGCTTCCCCTAACCTATGTGTTTTCATGACAGTTTTGCTAAATTACCGCGCTTTACCACCTAGAACACAACGCTGCTTACCATCAGGTGGGATTGTGGTCAAGCACTAATTTATTGAATAAAAAAAAATCTGACTCTGAGCTGATTTCAATCAGATTCATTCAGTAGTTTATGCGTGAAGGAATATGAAAAGCTTTCGAATTATAATAACTAGTAGGTTTTGCTAGCAATTAAAGTATAAAAACCTTTGGTGTTTAAAAAAGCATCGGAGAAGGCGACCACTTACGTAACGTAACTATCATCCTGTTAATTTGCCTCTATACACTAGTATATAAACTATTAAGTTTACAAAATTAACTAGTTTCTCTTTATTTACAGCAGTACAACACGAGCGAGCTCCGCGACCTCTTCCGAACCAGCCACTACCAACATTCGGGTACAACTTGCCCCGACAGCACAACCTGTTCCCGTCTAACCACCTGTCCATGCTGGCAATGTCTTTCACTCCTTACCAGGCCCTCTCCAGCGACCCTCATGTGAACCCTTTTATAGATAACCTATCGTTCCAGAACTTACGGATTCCAGAACCGATTCCAAGGCACGTCCCACTGAGCCCCCTCCTAAACACTCAGGGGTCGCTCGAAGCCCTCAGTCAGTTTAAACTGCCCTTGTTCCCTACACCGCTGCCCTATCCTATGACGCATGCGAGCTATTTCCCACCTATTTTCTATCCCCCAGTTGTTGCAACTGGTAACGCTCCACGCGAATCGCCGAGTGAGTATCGTTGAGATTATAGGAATCATTACGTTATTATAACTTTTTTTATAGCTAGTAATTATTTATTCTTCCCTTATGTATATATCTGCCACGATCTTTGCTCCTTGTCTCTTTCCTGATGGCCACTGGAGAATCTATTCAAATAGTACAGCATAAATTCGTTGCTGATATATTTCTATACATGAAAGATTTCATAAATATAACAGCCTTATCGTAGTAACGTAATTTGCCAGTTCTTAAGCACTGCCGGAGTCGTCCAAAGGTATAAAATTTTAGAACCATAGGCAAATAACGTAAAGTAGAGTACGCTCTGGGCCTCCGCAGCGTAACTTAAAACCTGTGCACAATGGTGGGTTAATAAAGGGTTGACCTTAATTCAAGCATTATACTGCTCACCGAGAGAGGACAAAACGTATTATGGACGAACAAAGGATCCTTTGCTAATATGTCAATATTTGTGTGGTGTGTGTAGATAGCAACACAGCGGCTGACGGTGCCCGCCTAATACCTCATACGTCGGTAAGCGAGTCGGTTT
>DWJZ01008757.1:0-11126 GCA_018249125.1 Asbolis capucinus
AACTAAGCGTTAGCTTGTACTATGGTGATCAGACAACTGATAAACATACATATATTTTTAAATACATACTTATATATATTTTTACACCCAGACACACAGAAAAAATATTCCTGCTCATCACAGAAAAGTTTGACCTGGGTGGGACCTGGCACACCAACCGTCCTGTCAGTTGTAGTCTGGAATAACACACAGAACATCTTGTATCACCATAACATGTGGGCGAAGCTGCGGGTGGACACTAGTATTACATAAAAATTATTTAAAAAAGCGCACTGTTTAAGTATTCACGCACTAGAAATATTTACAACATCAGCTCATTACATAAATATGTATCGAGTGTAATGATCCGGTTATGTTCTTATAGAAACCAATATTAGCAGCACTCTCTCATATCAACTTACTTGGCGTCGTTCCGTCACTAACACAAATGAACACTTAATTAATATTTAACAAATAATTTCCACAAAAAGTTTAAATTTCTTGGTAATCGCAAACATTATTTCATTCTATAAAGAGGCAATTATTTTGAATAGACAAATAAACGATCGAATACAAGGTAATTCTTTGACTGTTGGAAAAGAAATGTTAAAAAGAAAAGTGAGATCTTGAATACAGTCTGTTTCACCACAACGCTTTTTGTCAAACGATCGCTCTCGAAACCAAAACATCAATTATACTATGGTGATGTTGCCGTGACCACCAGTTTTATTATCAATATTACTACTACGATACATAATTACTAATATACTTCGAAGTGCTTGAAGCCGGAGTCTTATGTCGATTCTAAGTAAACTACTAAGTTAAGCTACACAGGATGGGTGACTGCTGCAGGCAAAAATACATGAGTTCTGATTCTGTACAAAATTTTTATTTTAAAGGTCATACAACAACGACTTTGATTTTTCTGATTATAAATTTAAAATAAATTGTGCGCTTCAATTAGTTTCTTTTAAGTTATTCAATGAGTAATAAAACCGAAAGCGAATGATTTGCTAAACAGTAACATTATTTACTAAATCAGTAGCTTCCACGACAATCAGATCTTGTTGTATCTGCTTATAAAATGCATTTATTTCATCTGGCACCCAAATCTCAATTAACGGAAGTCGTAAGTTAACAATACAGAGTCCCTATACAAAGAAATAAGACGTATCCTACGTATTAAAAACAGAACACGTATTTTTCAATACGAGTGTGCAATAAAATGACTTAATTCATCGTCTTTAGGAGCCTAATTCCATCGTGCTTGTTTACGTTACAACACAACTACTGTAATAGAATAAAATTAAGTTACTTCATTCAACATAGCAAATTACAAATTCACCGAGCACTATTGGAACTAATTAATACTGTTTTTTTAACATTCATTTTATTTGTTTTATTAATGCTTTGAGTATTTTGCTTATGCTTTGTCACCCGCGCGCCATCGCCAAGACAAATATGACGAGCGGGTATTTTCTTCAAACATTTGTTAACATTTTTGTCATATTATGCCTGATTCACAGAATTTAGATTTCATTCAAAAATATCAACTTCAAATAACCAAAATATCTCGTAATTTTTCTCGCAAATGTATAAAAAACGTCGTATAACACGCGTGTGCATTAATCATTAGGCACATACTTGGTTCAAATGCACTATTAGTATTACGCGGAGTGAACTTCACGTAATAATGAACCTCTTTGCACACTTTATCGTAACTTAATCGTAATATTTGCTATGTTTTTTATCGATTGATTCAATATTTTCTTATGTAACTGTTACATTTTTTGGGAGTGAGATCAACAATCTGATTTACTCTGTATATAATTAAGTATAATATAATTGTAGCTGATTGATGCACGCATAACATTTAATAATTATCGGATGGCGTTTACTTTGCATATTAAGATTCTGTAACATTACAAGTAGTATTTTTGTTAATGTGTCTGCATTTGACGCTATTTTCAGAAACGTCTCAAGTAATTTTCACTATTTTAATATTTTGGGTTATGTGTTTCATATGATTGGTTTGATTATTTAAGCTTGTTGCTCATGAATTTTTACCACCAGCAGTCAGCCTCCGACCGACTGCGCTCACTGTTGCTTAACTTGCCCGATCACTTCCAATCGATACAAGCCGTAGACCGTTTCATTGTATGTCATTTTTTGTAACTGACATGAAGAGATAGCTTAGTCAGTTTTTAGTGCTTATTATGATAACAAATCTGAGTAGATGAAGACATTATAAGTCAATAACTGTATTGTAATATCTGTAGACATTGCTTTGACATTTCATTTAAGAAACGTAGATAAATATCAATACAAAAGTTGTTTATTGTCATCATCATTTCGACCCATCCCCGCCCATTGACCAAGGGTCTCTGAATGAGAAGGTTAGGGCCCTAATCCACCTCGCTCTGACCAAGCACGGATTGGCAGACTTCACACACCTTTGAGTGCAAACTGCGGCATGCAGGTTTCCTCACGATCTTTTTCTTCACCGTTAGAGCGAGTGACATTTAAATGCTACAAACGCACATAACTTGGAAAATTCGAAAGTGCGCGCCCTGGGATTCAAACCCGGACCCCCCGAGTAGGAGGCCGAATTCTTAACCACTATTTGAATGTAGAGTTTGAGTTTAAAGAGTAAACTTCAAAAGATTAGCAAGTTCATAAAATGAACGACAACTTGTTTCAGGTGGAGCCAAGTCTCGTATATTCGTGTCTCTTCCTCGTTTCGACGTAGGTCGGCCAGTGACGCTGGCCACGGTGCAGGACGACGGGCGCCTGGCCGGCTACCCGGACTATTCCTGGCACGACAACCAGGGCAGGAACTGTATGGGAATAACGTCTGTGTTCCGGACTGCTGTAAGTATGCTGTGATTGTCAGTTATGGTGACAGTAGCG
This sequence comes from Asbolis capucinus, assembly GCA_018249125.1. Lineage (NCBI taxonomy): Eukaryota > Metazoa > Arthropoda > Insecta > Lepidoptera > Hesperiidae > Asbolis > Asbolis capucinus. The sequence goes on from DWJZ01008757.1 coordinate 2,890, forward strand.
TTTGGATGTTAGTCCCCTACCCATCTCTCCAAATAATAATAATACTGTGATTTATCTTTCCTCTCTATAATATTAGAACGAGTTTATAAGTGTATTGAAAATACCCATCTGAATAAAATAATTTTATATTTGAATTTGATGATTCCATAATGTTATGATTACAGATAGACAAATGCAATCGTCTATGGGTGATGGATACTGGTAAGATAGGGGAGCAGCAAGTGTGTCCACCGCAGCTGATGGCCTTCGACCTGAACACCGACCAGCTGATCTACCGCCACGTCGTCAACGAGACCAAGTACATTGCCACCTCACTCTTCGTTACACCAGTAAGCTTCAACACATTAATCTGAGAACACTGGTCTTTCCTCTTTACTAAGGAAGACTATGTTTCACCACACTGCTCCAATGCGGATTGGAAGTTAGGCTGATCAAAACAACAAAATGTCGGAAGTTTGCTGTCTGACAGCCCCTGACCTGGTTCAATGATTGTTATTTACAACCGGGACCGAGAGTTTTTAAGACCCTCACGAGGAAGAGTTCAAGATTTTTTCCACTAGCGCACTCCATCTCAACCTACAAACCTAACTTAACTGGATTGGTCACTTATATCGCAAGTCGCTGGTATTTTTATGGAAATAGCCAACAAATGAACATGAGACACCTTCTAGCAATGTTCAACTTACTCATCGAAGCACGAAAAAACACCTTAATTAAACCATAACTTAGGTGTTCATGAAACGTCGGCAATAGCGGTCACCCATGCGGTGAAGAAAACGGCCAGTATTGCTTAATTTCCAATCGGCATTGCCTAGTAATCCGCACTTGACTAGCGTGGTAGACTATGGTTTACACCCCTCACATTGTGAGTATCCCAAGCCCAGCAGTGGGACAATTCTGACTTATAATGATGATGAATGATTACTTAATTTGGTCTATCAAGGTCAATGGGATTTTTTATCTCTGTATAACTCGGTGCTGTTCCCAACAGCAACAATAGACGGCGATAAATATAAAACACAACTCTATCAACGGAACAGCAAGTTCACATTGTTCTAAACCGGATGATTATTGTTTATAATATATTCTGATCGGTTAACAAAAACCATAGTAACTCGTAAAAAACCTGCTAAGTGCGTACGTGCGAAGCAGTACACTAGCAAAAAATACTAAAAGACTAAAATTCTTTAAGGCTTAAGATATGAATAGATAAATCATCTCCTATCCATAACACAATATTCTTATAAACATAAGGTTTTAAAAGAACTATACAGTTATAGTAGGTAAAGTATGTACCCTAAGAGACCCGGCGACTAACTCTCCCAGTGTAATCTCCAATAGGAGGTAGGTTGGCTTTAAATTAAGATTAATTAAGCAGGTTTTCGGACCAAAAATAACTGGCACCTAATTTATTTGTTTATTTGTTAAAGGTTGTGGACGTCCGCAGCTTCGAAGATAATGATTGTTCAGATACATACGTGTACGTTGCTGACGTAACAGGCTTCGGGATCCTGGTAGTGGATGTGGTCACTGACCGCTCCTGGAGAGTCACCCACCGGCTGTTCTACCCGTTCCCGTCCTCCGGAACCTTTACCATTGATGGTAAGATAAGTAAGATTCTCATAAGGTATGAGCGGATTCAGTTTATGGTAAACGATCGAACGACAAAGATTTTTGCCGTGACCTTGACAGTCTTGCAGTGACCTTGACACATGTAACTGGGTCGTAATATCGCTAAAATAATAAACAGATTGTGAGTACCGGTTTGCTCTAAAATGTTTTATGTCCGCGTCGATATTAGTATAAAGACATATATCGAACGACAAAGGTTTCACCAACTTATTGACGACAAAGAAGGAAGTGACCTACTAAAAGTGATACTTCATGGAGAAGTCGTGAAGCAGTGCGTCAGTGAAGCAGACGCATAAGCAATAAACAAGTGACAGAAGAAAAATAGGAAAGAAGACGAGTAAAAGATGAAGAGGAGGAACACTTATCTTGTTCGCCAAACGAGCAAATGATCTACCTAGCGATTTCGTCACCCACATCAAAAATACTAACGGTATTATGAAGCGACGAGATTGGCTACTGATTCGCATCACGGACTTCATGGAATTTTAATCAGTGTTGTGTTTTAGAAACCGAACACGAGATGGAACCAGTTCATATTTTCATATTTTACATGTTTGACTAACTGACTCTGCCAACGCTTATGATTTACTAGCTTGTGTTATGTCAGATCATTATCCATTAGTGCTCCTCATCAAATCAGCAATATTATCAATCGTTATAGCGTAAGTTGAATTAATTGCCATGAGTCTTAACTCGATATCAGAGATTTATTATTAAGCATAATAGAGACCTTCGAGGGAGATTCTACTACATTTAGTTACAATTTTTTCCTGTAAGTTTTAATGCGTAAATGTGTGTTATAGGTGAAAGCTTCGATCTCATGGATGGAGTTTTGGGTATGGCTCTCTCACCATACAGGCCAGGCCGCGATCGCTTCCTCTACTTCCACGCGCTGGCATCTACAACAGAAAATGTAGTCCGGACCAGGGTTTTGAGGAACGATTCGTTCTTACATGACAGCAACGCAGATCCTTCCAGCATGAATGTAAGTATTAACTATAGACCACCTACTAAACTTCACTTGGGTGAAATGCTTCTGGCAAAGCATTTGAGCAATCCACCTTTTATTACATTTCACATAAGATGTGTCGTGCATAGAGTATTTCGTGTCTAAAATGGCGCAATCTTGGATAGACAGAAGAGAAATTATTTTGAGTCCTTCGCGTCTCTGAACTTCCCGCTGTCATTATTTTGGTTGCAGAAAATATTAAATGGTATGTCATTGTTGATATTAACATTGCCCCATCACATTTTGATATTTTGCTTACAGTACTATGGCATTAATCAAATAATTAATGACCGACTACTGAGCATGGGTCTCTTCATATCCAGAAGAGGCTTACAGTAACTTCCCTGCAAGTATTAAATGCCAACCCAAGTGTCTAAAGTTTTTATGTCACTCGAAGGCCTCTGATATTTACTATTACAACAAAGTCTACCTCCTGCGATTATTATATTTAGTAACAACAATATTTTAGTTTATAATTCTTGTTCTAGGTATTCCCTGACACGCGGCCCAACCAGTCCGCAGCGGAAGCTATCGATCATAATGGCATCATGTATTTCGGCCTGATGGACCCTCCTTCCATATACTGCTGGAACACAGCCACAGAGTTCAAGCAAGAAAACTTCCACCCGATCGCGGTCGACCAAGAGACATTGCAGTTTGCTAGCGGCATGAAAGTAATCAATAATTTGAAGGGCCAACAAGAACTTTGGGTCCTCACTTCGAGCTTCCAGAGAGTGATGACTGGAACGATAAGTGCCAGTCGCGTCAACTTCAGGATTCATGCTGAAAAAATCCCCATTATATTGGAAAAGTCTCCCTGTGCAAACCCTCCAAAGGGTCAAAGTCATGGGCACCATGCAAATATGATTTCAGTAAATAAGCCTAAGCATACTTGGAGGTACGGCTCCACAGCATACCTATAAATATACTACAATTATTGGGCTACCCTATTTAAAGCTTCATGTGGCCATATAAAGTTCAAATTATTGTAAAGGAATTAAAAATTCCGCTTGAATATAAAATTTTAAAATGTTACCATTGTTGCAGAATGTTAATAAATATGTAACTTATTATAATTATTATTATCTAAGTATTGCCTTACTATTAAGTAAATATTAAATAAAACAACAAAATTTGTTTTATTTCGAAAACCTAAATACTTGAAATAGAAACAGATACACTTCAGAGTCAACAATAGACTAACTCTGTGGAACCTGTTCGCTTACTACGCGAACAAATCTTTGAAGATAAACCGTCACCAACTCTCGGCAAATTATTGCATCTATCTTTTTAGGCGATCCAATTCATAAACTACATTGAATCATTAGGTTTCAAGTTATGTTTCTATGTATGGTTTCATATACATATTAAATGGTTAAATTTTGGCATGGTACACTCTTTTTATTTAATATGCGTTCCGTTAAATAGTTCTCAGCAATTTTACGTGCGTTGATTTCACATTTGAAGTTCTTTTTAATAGTTTGACGGATGCTAAGGATTCATGAAGTCCATGACGAGGATGAATTTAATTTAAATTAGATTTAAATTCAATGCCAATTGAATAGTTATCAGGTACAGGTACGAGTACAGGTGTGCCCAATAAGAGTGTATGTTATATTGACTGTTTGAGGATATCCGTGTACATTTGTATCTTCCTCTTGATACTCATGTCAATGTGTTTGTCTTCTATACCGACTATCATACCTCCAATGATAGAAGGATCTACTTTTTCTGTGAGTGTAATATTTTTTCCTTCCTTAACAAATTTTTTCAAGGCATCCATAAGAGATGTACGAGTTCCATCATCTAAGGGTTTTGCAGTTATTACTTCACAGAGTGCTTCATTCCTATGAGCTACCATTACGGTTAGAAACATATTTATCATTTTTCGTAACATTTTCAGTCTTCCGTTCTCAGCTACTAGCGCCAAGAAATTGGTGGCAGCTGGAGGCATTCCTGAAACGTAGGCAGTGTTACTATTTTGAAATGACACTACTGTGTTACTATTTCGAAATGAAATAAATACAAATTCTAACATAACTCTGGTGTCTCGAATTTTAATCAAATCAAAATTCACTTATTTCCCTAGTGATATATTTATGATCGTCAACATTTTTTGAATACACCACTTCTTCAGAAAGATGCTTTATTGGGGAAAAGAAACTAAATTAGAAACTCCTAGTTTTAAGATCAAACCCCGCTATTAAATTTACACCATGCGCCAAATAAATTGTATCGTTAAGTAAACCAACATTATTACCAGCTTTTTCACCGATATCTTTCATAACCGCAGCTTTAGCGGCGGACGACAGCATGCTGGTTTCGATGAAGTCAACCACCTTGGGCTTCAGGAGTTCCTTTTGTAAACTACGTAGATGTTTCTCAACGTCATCGATCTGTTTCATTTGCAAAGCCGCACTATACAGCGCTGAGACATACCGTCCTTCGACACCTTACGACAATAGACAATATCTTACGTAATTTTATAAAGATCGTTACGCACATTGGACAAATATTTAAGTAAGTTAAACGAATCTTTATAAAAGTGTTCATTATTTTACGAAACAAAATTTTAGTTTCAAAGTGATGCTGAATCGCTTAAAGCCCAGTAGTTAGTATCGATTGTATGTGACCAGGAAAGTGACGCAAAAGTGGCCGCAGTAAGAAAGCAGTACTTTTCCACCATTAGAAGCAAAACTATTCATTCATGAGAGTTTCCATGTTTTGTAGGTCATGAAAGCTGAAGGTCTTAGTATTTGAGCCATTGAGTTTTTGAAATGGCAGTCTTTGAGCCTCGTTAGAGACCTTCGGGCGGCTTAAAATGGTTGACACTCGATTTGACCACAAACCCTCAACCATTAGCTATGATGGTGAAACATCCGCAAGTGTACTAACCAAACACTGGTATTGGTGGTTTGCTCGACATGGTACCACTGTCAGAGCACATTTTGCGCAAAAATAATCGAAGCATTGTTCACTGTAGAAATGTAGGTCAAAAGAAAAATTTTTTTGCTCAACAGATAACTCGACTCGGACATTATAATGATTGGTTTTGACATTGACGTATAAAATCGATTAATAATTAAACGTATATTGACAACAATGAGGTATTTTAAGAAACATAATACCGAGCAATACATTCGTTATGTTCCCTGTTATACTTATAATAGATTTCTGAAATGGTTCTAAATGTAAATAAATAATAATAAATATCTTGGACAACCCACACCTATCTGACCACAAACTAAGCGTAGTTTCTACTATGGTGATCAGAAAACTGCTAAACATACATATATACATCCAAACACACAGATTAAACTTTCCTGCTCATCACAATAAAGTTTACCTGGGTGTAAATCGAACCCACAACCTTCGGGTAGTATCTAGTTCACTGACCATTAGACCAACCGGCTTGTTGTCAAATAGTAACTAAATACAAAAATACGTTTTAGAATAGTAAACGTTAGTAAAAACGCTTTATGAACATAAATATATAAATAAAAATTAGCTATTACGTTTTTAATAAGGTTATTTTATGATATAATAAGGTATTGTTCATGTTGCGATAACTTGTCAAGAACGGGTCGACAACCCGCGGTCTGCGGGTGCATGTAGCTTATATACCATCGCGGTCCGCTATAAATTTATGCCGCAAGTTGGCGTTTTTTGCGGTACTCCCAACGATAATATAAGTGTGGCCCGTATTAATATCCTTATAATCGAATCCTTATAACATTTGTGGCCCTCATATAAGAAAAGATCATGGAGCTGTGTTGTAAACAAACACAGTTATTAAATTATTGACTTGTTAATATTGTAGTACTCAACTTTACCGTCAACATTTTGCTCAAGTATAATGGGCTATACAGCAAGTTGAATGTTTGAGGTCATGTCAATTCATCGCAAGAGAAGTGGCGACACAAGAATTGACCAAGAAATAACCAAGAATACTCTGCCATAAGAATTGATCAGGAATAGGCCACGATCACTTTGCTAATAATAGAACAACAAATGACCACAGACTGTCTTTATGTAAATGTTACACTTTACCACTTTACAATAGATGTTACAACCGAGAATTATTGTAGATATTTGTGCAATAATATATATTTATTTAAACGTGTACGACCTTCTAAGACCCCCTTTATTTACAACACACGTAGTTTATCATTAAGTCATCTGAATTGTCTTAATTATAAATTACGTATCACGGTGTTTGTCCGCGTTGGGCTCCCTAAACTAGTTAACAGATTTTAATCAATTTTGCACCCCGTGTGCAGTTTGAGCTAACTTGAAAGATAGGATATCTTGGATATCAATTTATTTTTATTGCAAATTATTTGTTTATTATCCGATAGTCATGATTATCTATATCTTCAAACGATTCCAACAGATGTCGATAGTGTCGATACCTGTTGACAGGATTGAGTAAGTGTTCAATAGATGGCGCTGTGTTAAAAGTACAGACGTTTAATATTAGCTACAATATAATAGCATAACCGCCACGTATTGCTGAAGTTATAGTATAAGTCAAATTTATATTGTAGTAAACGCAATACAGCGAAATTTAAAGTTCTTATTTTTTAAATTGTTAGTGTTTGCATAGCCGACCATGTTTAAATTAAAATCATATTATAGTAAATTTCTTTTTTGCTTATAAAGCTACCATTAGTATTTTTATTAGATAATTTCTGAACGCACCATTAATAGGCATCTGACAGTAAACGAATAATAATATGTCATTAATTTAATTTGTCAAATCTATGAAAGTACACATCCGTGAAGAAACTTTTACTGGGGGTTTATAGTAGAGAATAGAACGCAGATTTTTTGAGGTTTTGACTGTGTGTCTGTGCGTACATGCGTGCTTATCTCAGAAATAACTGATCCGATGTGATATGTGTTGTTTTAAAATATGTTTACCATATCGACATATGCACACAGACCAGAATTTTTGTTAACAATTCTGTAGCTTATCGACGAAAAAAATTCCGTGCAAACTCTCGACGACAAAAAAAGGAACCATAAAAGTTACGTTATCATTAGTGCTGAAATCCTAAGCAGAAATAAATCTAATTCGATTAAAAGATTTGATCAGAAAAAAATAACATACTAGCAAATACTGAAAGTAAAATAAAAATCTTCAATTCACAAAATTGTACAATATGTTTAATACACTTGCGTACATAATATCGTCACAATATTTAAATTAAAACATCGTACTGAAATGCTTGGTCTGTCTCTAACAGGGCTCGTATGTACATCACCAAGGAGCCGAGCGCCATAGCTGAGGTCAAGGAGTTGCACGTGCCGCCTTCGGAAATCGCCGCTTTTCTGATCCGATGTTCCTCCTGAAAGAAAATTGTTTTTGGCTTCAACCCATCGTTGGCCCACTGTTGAGCACGGGTACTCATACTGCGGAGGCCTAGAGCGTACTCCACCACGCTGCTCCAATGCGAATTGGTGGAGGGGTTCGGTCGGAAGTTTTTATGCCACCCGAAGGCCTCCGACATAGACTAACGATTGCTACTTTATGACAACAACCGGGACCGAGATTTACGTGCCCTCCGTAGCATGGAAGCGTTCATACAATTTT
>DWJZ01008758.1:0-11126 GCA_018249125.1 Asbolis capucinus
CCAAGTGCGGATTGGCAGACTTCACACACCTTTGAGTTTTGCAAACTCCCCGTCATGCAGGTTTCCTCACGATGTTTACCTTCACCGTTATAGTGAGTGACATTTAAATGCTTAAAACGCACATAACTCCGAAAAGTCAGAAGTGCGTTCTAGGATTCGGGCCCGCACCCCCGAGTAGATCGAATTCTTAACCACTAGGCTCTCATATTAATATAAATATATAAAAATAAAAGAAAATTATTCTAAAACTTTGACAAACACATTGTACCAAGAAGACTGGCAACATTTATAGTAAGATGTCATGTCATGATGTTATGTCATTCCCATACAATTTTGAAAGATGCGTGAACGACAACCGAAAAAACTTTTGTCTCAAGGGCTACTACTGAACGGATCTGAGTGAAATTTGGCACAGAGATAGATAATACACAGACCATTTTTCATCAACACACCACAACCAAAGCCGCAGCTGGAAGCTAGTGGAACATAAATAAGTTTATCTCCGGCCACTATCTCGAGTCCTATGACGTCAGTTTCACAGAGGTCACGCGGGATTCATTCATACTACGCTCAACCGAATAATTAATGTCAACTATTTATTTATTTACCTATTGATAACATACCTTTACGGCCCTGTTGCTGGAGATCTTGGGTTCGATTTCTTGTGTTTATGAGACAGATAACTGTTTCTTCTCTGTTTGTCAGGGACGCAGGTCACGTATGCGTTCAAGAATTTTAAAAGCTTAAGTGTTATGGCATATTTTAGTTTTATCCTTCAGATCCGATCAGATTTGACGTGAAAGTGCAACAAAGATGCATCTGTCCAACCATAACTTTCGAATTTGTAATATTAATACTAGCTTCCGGCCGCGGCGTTGCTCACTTTCTGTTGATAAATAATAATCCATGGTGTTATTCCTGCATCCGTAACAAACTTCATTCGGATCTATTCAGTAGGTATCGCATAAAAATTAAACATCCATCCATCCATACTTACAAATTTTCACATTTACAATTAATTGTAAAAATAATATAAATATAAATAAATATCTATGGACAACTCACATGGCCATCTGATTCCAAACTAAGCGTTAGTTAGTTAGTTAGTTATTGTTAGTTAGTTACTGTGGTGATCAGACAACTGATAAACATATATATATTTATAAAAACATACTTAAATAAATATTTTTATTACTCTCAGCCTCAGAACAAACATTCCTGCTCATCAGAATCGTCTGTTCCTGGTGGGGATTAAACCCACCAACTTAGTCAGGTTCTCCTACCAATAGACCAAAATACCAGTCGTGTGAGCTTTTTTTACCATGAATATTGCTCTTGACTATGATCCCACCTGACGGTCACTGGCGATGGAGTCTTTGATGGCAAAGCACACTAACTCAGTAGAAGCATATTAACTCTTGACTTGAAGACATTTTCATTGTAATCAAATGGAAACACCGACGTGCGTAACTTATTCCCATCCTTCGCGGTACGGTACCGATAAGGGTATTACATTGTGAACTGCGCAAACTCCAAAGTGAGGTTCATTATCACAAATATGTTTATAATGAACTATTAATACAAAACATAGCTACATACGATAGGGTTCAGTTCAGTTTTATACCTGTTTTAAAATGAGTAGTAAACTACGAAGTAATAGTGGTTTATCGGAGAGGGCGGAGGGCGGAGGGCATCAGTGCCGATAACTAACATGCCACCACACGCGCGACTGTAAACAAAAATAATAGGGAATTATTAAATAACAGCTGTGCCCCGACTAACATTAATATCTGGAAAATAGCCCTAAAAAACTTATTTATTGTGGCCTGATAGTGTATTAGCCTATAGCATTGTTGAGTAAATTGACTATTGTACAAAAAACAAAAACAATAGCTAATAGCGTACGGTTAACTCGTTCAAATAAGCTCTTTAGTTTTGTATATACAAATATTAAGTGCTAGAAAATGCCATCGCTTCGCTTCGGAAGAACTAGTTACCAGCAAACTGTAACAGACATACACTGTCACTGATTTATTTGTAGATATTGATGTCCTTTATAAAACTGTAGTACATCACTTTGCTCTATTGTCTATAATTTCCGGAACGTACGCAATATAAGTAATTTTTTGATACTTTTTTCACACATTGGGTTACATTGTCGAAATTTCCACGCGGTTTCCTATTTATTCTCGTATTAAATATAGCCTATGTTCATCAGAGATAAAGTAGGATTCTGATGCTAAAAGATTTTATAAATCGGTCCAGTAGTTTCGGAGCCTATTCAGTTCAAACAAACAAACAATAAAATCCTCTATCCTTATCCTCTTTATAATATTAGTGAAGACTTCTGCTTTTTAACACGGCGAATGTGATAACAGGTCTGAAACATCTTGTCCAAGTAATTTCAGGTAGAAGTGCGCTAAGAAACGCTTCAACTCAATTATGGCTCACACAGGTCTCTCCTAATACTGAGGAAATTTAAAGCTTGTTGCATCACGCTGCCCTAACGCGGTTTGGTGGAGGGGTATCGAAAAAATCGTGGCTTAACGATTGCTATCTAAAGATAACATCTAGGATCGATGGCTTTACGTGCATGAGGAACGGAAGCGCTCATTTTTGCCACTAGCATCAACCATCGTACCCACCGCGCCCGCTGTTCATTTTCGATCAGTTACAAGCTAAATAAGATTTTTAATGAATTTTTGTCAATACCTAAACTAAAATTCTGTCTCGGTGTAAGAAATATATCTATATTGGTTTGATTTTTTTTTTTAATTTATTACAAGTGTGAAGTAAATAATTTTAAACTGAGAAGCTTTGCATAAACCGTGTCCTGGTTTGACCGCATGCTTGTCAGTCACCTGTCAGTCTGCTGTCAGTCTCATAAAAATGTTTATAGTACAAGCTAACGCTTAGTTTGGAGTCAGATGTCCTGTGAGTTGTCCTATATATTTATTTATTTCTTTGTCCGCGTCAATTATTCTTATTACAGGAAGTCGAACAACGCCAAAATTTTCGACTAAATTAAACGAATGAAGAAATCCGTAATTCATTACGGAGATTCAATATGTGTGTTTGGTAATTACCGGCTCGTGCGGTGGCGGCGTGACGTCGCTCGGATAACCTACGATAACGTGCGATAACCTTTCATAACTTTAAGCACCATTCGCTATCGATTCATGGGACTCTGGTGTTATTCGAAAGGCTCAATCTATACTAATATTATACATGTTAAAATATGTTTGTACGTCAAAAGGCAGCGACGGATCACGTGTTTTTTTATGTGGATATAGTTCATGGTTTTGAGAATGACATAGGCTAGTTTTTATCAACATTGGTGCCACTATTGTCACCCGTAAAGTCAAATAAAAGTTGTATCCGAGCAACTTTGGAGTAAACTCAAGGACACCTCAGTTATGAGGAGAAACTTGTATTCAGTTGGCCAAGAAATGATATAGATAGGTTATGATATTAATTAAAAGAGTAAAAAACATAAAATAACCCTAAAACTGTTCATATTTACTAATATTATAAATACAAATGTATCGCTGTCTGTCTGTCACCCTTTCTCGCCTAAACTACTGAACCAATTTTGATAAAACTTGGTACAGAAGAAGAATAGAAGTTGAGGCCAAAAAAGGCGTGAAGGGGTTAAAATACAGAATGAAAATTATTCATTATCAAAAATATAGCCACACACTTTTGTAGCTATTTATGCACTAGATGTGGTGTGGGAAGAGATGTGGTGAGGTTAAGGGAGTGGAAGAAACGGTGGGGGAGGGGGGTGGTGAAGAGAAAGCTTAGAAGGGAGTTGCAGACAGTCGCGGGCAAGCTTACTAGCTTAGCCATTTTTTCAGTCGGCTATAAAAATATAAACTTACTAGTTTATATTTTTTTAGCCGACTGAACAAAAGGAAGAAGTTCTCAATTCGAATTCATTTAAAAAAAAATTTGGCTGTACTGAAATAAGGTTTTACTTGCATTACTTCATAAAAATGTTATTTAACTGACTTTTACAACATTTTTTCCTCTTTTATTACCTGTCAATGTAATTTTAAATCTTTTTTTTTTAATTCATGCTCTTACCGACCAAGATGCAGACACAAGTTCAGATGGCCGGCTATGCCTTTCGGTAGCGTGTTTGCTGAGTAAATAGCCGACGAACAAACATAAACCTCCACTGTTTGTACCCTTTACCTACTTGGCATGACCGAATTTCAATTTCGAAATTTGTTGGATTACCTCTCTTGGAATGTTGGAGTAAAAATTAAAAAAAAAAAAGATTTTTAAACCACTTATCTGTATGAAAGTCGTTAGCATGAAGACATTTCGTTTTCTTCTATTTTATAAATCAATATTTGTTTATGACTGTTTGCTTTTTTTATATTCAATAAATTAGTTCTTGATCACAATTCCATCTGATGGTAAAAAGCGATGCTAGGTAAGAGTGTTAATTTAGCAAAAGCGTATTCACTCTTTGAAGATTTGATTTGCAGGCATTGACATTGTAATCGAAAGGGAACACTGACGCGGGTAGCTTATTCCAGTCCTTCGCGGTACGCGGTCCTTAGCAAATTTATTCAGAATTATCTGTATAAAGGTATACCTTGATTTGATTTGATATATCAAAATTATATCGATCGGACACATGGCTGATAAGTTGATGCATAACAACGCGCTCCGGGTACAGCTAGTACATTTATATAGTGATTCATTTAATAAATCTGGTAATAAAAAATATCAAAAAAATAAAAAAATTCCAAAGCCACCGGTCGAGAACCTTTTCTTATATGCGGACCACGTTATAAGGTGGTGCGGGCCACATTTCATGTCTCGTCAGGAGACTCACAAGAAACGACAAGTAGCGACGTGGAAACGGGAAACGTATAGGCCATAATATTTGGATAAATCCCAACACATTGCTGTACTTTGCGCACGTAATGAGAAAGTACATATACCATGTGCTTCAGCTCGTTCATGGAAAAGTCCAAGGCCGCCGATAACCTGTCAAAATACGCGTAATTTTTTTTCGTTACAAACGTCCGCAGTTTCTGGTGGTGGTATATTGTATGGTGTGGTGGTATGCTGTGACGGTGATCGTCTCTATATGCCAGTTCTGCCACCAGTCACTTGACGAACCTGTAAGATCTCCTGATATAAATTTTTCAGCATATTTCATTTCGAAACACACTATAATATACTATACTATATGTACTTTATAAACTTAACTCGGTAAGGCTTAACGCACCTCATGGTTACAAAATTTTAGAAACTGGTTCCTGATGAGCACAAGCTGTCTTCGCGCAGCACCATCCACACTAGTTTTTAAAAAAAGGATTTTTTGTTTTTTTACGTCGAATGAGCTCCAAAACTACTGGATCGATTAAAAAAAATCTTTCGCCATGTACCTATATTAAAAAAAAAATCACCATGTACCTTAAAAAAAAAAATTCACCGTATACCTATAAAAAACGTAGCCTATATTCAATCTTAGAAATAATATAGGCTCCATAATATCCCGGAAAAAAAAGGATTTTTTCTGTTAAGCGACTTGCGAAAAAAATTAAAAAAAAATTAAGAATTCGATAAATTAAAAAAAAAAAAAAACGAATGGTAGTGTTTTTTGCGAACGCTGCTTCAAGGGTAAAAGAAACATAACTGAGTTGTATAGAAAATTTGTAGGCTATCGATGTTGCACTACTGAGCACGGGTCTCTACTCATACTAAAAGAGGCCTAGAGCGTATTCCACCACTCTACACCAATGCGGAATGGAGGGGTTAGTGGCCAACCCACGTGTCGGAAGTTCTTATGGCAATCGAAGGTCTCCAACAGGGCTGTTAGCCCTAACAACAACCGGGACCGTCGGCTTTATGTGCCCTCCGAAGCACGGAAGCGTTCCTGAATTTTTTTGCCACTAGCGGTCGCCCATCCTTCCGATCGCGCCCGCTTTCGCTTAACGTTTCAAAATGGTTAGTAAAAAGTAATCATTTGACTTGGGCTTTATTCTTGACCATACCATACCAGTATGATAGCCAACCCCAGAAGACGGCACTGTAAGAAGAAGACAGTTTTTTGCTCGGAATCAATAAACAAAAAGACATCACTAACAGTGGACTGGTGGTTAGTGAACCTGACTGCTACACCGAAGGTCGTGGGTTCGATACCTACCCAGGTCAATTACAGAAATGTAGGTCAAACATTTCTGTAATGAGCAGGAATATTTGATCTGTGGGTGTAAACATATCTCTATAAGTATGTATTTAAAAGTATATATATATATATATATGCATGTTTATCAGTTGTCTGATCACCATAGCACAAGCTAACGCTTAGTTTAGGGTCAGATGGCCGTGTGTGAGTTGTCCATAGATATTTATTTATTATTATTTATGATTACGTGTCCCATAGACAACTGCCATGGTAAGAACATGCGCAAACTCGGGATTATATTACAGTTTTCTGTCAATTGTTCATGTTTGCCTCAACATTAAGTGTACTAAACGGTACTTTGATTTCAAACGGAATTCATTTTCACAAAATTGAGCTTTGTTTCGTTAGGAAGAAGGTTGTTTTTGTCTTGGTTCAAGTTTATTTGTTTAATGCCACCCCCATTTGTGGCTGCTAATCGCATTGGTGTTTTTCGACGGCGGCGCCTAAGGATTATTTATATTTGCAAGTTGTTTGTACTTAGGCTTATATAGGTACTTTTTATGTATCTGCAGCTGTACTTTGATGGTATAAAATCTCATATGGCGGCAGAAGTCATGACTTAGCCCGTTATATCCCTATGAGAATTACAAATTTGGATTTATGGAAAAAAAAAAATTAATATATTAGACAAAATTTAATGAAAAAGTTCTTATTGGCGCAGTATTCAGAAAAATATTATAAGTCGAAATTATTGTATTTATTGTAATATATGTGATAGCCTCGTGGTTTGAACTTTCGTCTCTCGAATGGGAGGTCTAGGATTAAATTCCTGCGACTCTAATTTTCAAAGTTACGAGTATATTTGTATCTGAAGTTGATTATAAATACGGCGAAGGAAATAATTAAGAAACCTGCACTCCTGAGACTTCTCCATAATGTTCTCAAAAGTGTATGAGGTCTACCAATCCTCACTTGGTCATAGTGGACTGGACTGTGACCTGTACTCACATTGTGAGTGAATACCCGAGCCCACTTGTGGGACAGTTATTTGAAATAAAGTAGTAAATTTGGAATCGACTGAGCGCTTCTGCAACGTGCTTCTGATGCAGTGTCTTGTAAAATTCACTAGGGGGCGTTGTACTCGCACTAATCATTAGACAAACAAAAAGCCCTGGCTTCCATTTCAGCTGTGCTCTACATGTCATCAGTAATTGCGGAGACGGCCCCAGGTTCCCACATCATCAATAACACTTTGTCAATAATCAATAGATTAGGGTTGTCAAAAATTTGACCTGTGCAAGAGAAAACTTGGACTTAATGACGACTCACTTCGGAGAACAGGTCTCTTTGTAAGGAGAAGGTTTGTGAATAGGAGGTTCATATTCCGAACTCGCTACTCCAATACGGAGTAGTGGAGATATAACTAAACAGTGTCGTGATTTTTAAGGCACTTATGCTTTGAGATGTTACGTATATTAGCGGATCAGTGGAATTAAACGGCAAATATGTTGAGTATTATTTTCTACCACCGTGTCCTGGTGACGACAACGTCACACATAAATTGCCAATACGCAAAATTGCATTGCGAGAATCGCTATAAGACAAATATTGTTTCTGTTGAAATGAAAACTATTTCGTTTTAAAAGCCAAGAGCTCACTTAACGAAAATCAAAAGACAACAATAGAAATTCGCTACATCAATTAAAAAAAACATTTTTAACAAAATAAATTTTAGGACAATTATATAAACAAAAGTATAAATTAAAAGCAATGCCTAAAGTTTGCAATAGACGACATCTTTTTACGGTATCGATAACAGAAAAGATATTTGCCTCAAGTGCTTGAAAGCTCGCAAATTCTGGCCATAACCGGTACCTTTCTACGTGCCCTCCAAATCCCGAAAAGCGTTCAACTTCGCCACAAACGATCACCAACTATTATGCTCATTATCGCGTAACTTCACCGATCAATTCCAATCGACACAAGCCGCACACCAGTTGACAACCGCCACAGGCTATCGACAACTGTTGCTCACTGTCGTTTAACTTCATCGATCATTTCCAGTCAACACAAGCCGCACGCCAGCTGACAACCCTATCACGGTGGCCGTGCGTGGCCGTCGCAGCTCTGTTTGCGCACGCATTAGCCGCGCTGCATGTCACCACGGTAATGGCGGCAAACAGACCCCCCGCCCGCCATCTTCCCGCAGTCTCCACGCTGCGCCTGCGCACCCGTTCCGCTACCGTTTTGTTTTCCACTGCGTAATCTCGGGAAGCTATAATCTAATATTATCGAATACGAAAGTTTGTGAGGATAAATGGATAATGTTGCTCCTTCACGCAAAAACTACTGAACGGATCTGAATTAAATTTGGTACAGGGATAGATTACAGTCTCGAATAACACAGATTACATACAGATGACAGGCCGGTTGGTCTAGTGGTTAGTGAACCTGACTACTAAACCGGATGTTGTGGGTTCGATTCCCGCCCAGGTCAAACTTTTCTGTGATGAGCAGGAATGTTTGTTGTGTGTCTGGGTGCATAATAGTAATATCTATTTAAGTATATATTAAAAAATATATATGTATGTTTGTCAGTTGTCTGATCACCATGGCACAAGCTAAGGCTTAGTTTGGGTTCAGGTGGCTGTGTGTGAGTTGTCCAAACATATTTATTTATTTATTTATATTTTTATCAACATTCCACGCGGGCGAACCACGGGTTGGTTCTAGTATGTATAAATACAAAAGTTTGTGGATGAATGGATGTTTGTTACTTTACACAAAACAACTGAATGTATCCAAATGAAATTTGACAGAATTATGTATTATAGTCACTTTTTAAAATACATGAGCGAATCTGTGGTCGGAAATAAGTAAAATAAATTTATTTGGACAACTTATACACGGTCATATGACCCCAATGCTGTAGTTTTGTTGTTGTGATCAGAAATCAGATAAATAAATATATAGTTTTAAATACATATCAACTCCATATATTTAGATTTATTTACTTGCCAAAAAGTGATTACAAATAATTTATTACATTTAAGAACTAGTCTCTCACATTTGCCAATACATAGTGCAAATTTTAAAATAAAAAATTAATAATATTTTTAAGCTGCTACATAGTTATTGATATGAATTATAAATCCAAACTTCACACATATAATAAGAAAATAATTGATTGTCCATTAAATTAAATATATAAAACAAATCATTATAAAAACAAAAGCATTTATTTAAAAATAAACACAGAACAAACATTCTTGTTCATCACAAAAAAGTGTGTAATGGAACTCACGACCTTCTGCTTAGCAATTAGGTTTACTAACCACTAGACCAACAGGCCAGTCACTCCATACGTCGGTATCAGACCTATTTTTAACCTCTGGTATTCCAATTCTTCCAATTTGTTCAATATATTATCTGTGACAAATGTCATAGGGTGTTTGACAGCTGTCACAACCCCAGCTGCCCCCATTAACCCCCATAAACAGTGTCAAACTATTCGACCACCATAACTCATGTCGAACTAATTGAGGAGGGCACGCGCCGTTCTAAGAGGCCTGGTACCAATTAGTTACCTGGATAATCAGTTATTTTTAACCGCAAATATTTCATTCTACTATCGTACTAATATTATAAATGTGAAAGTTTGTGGAGATGTTTAGCTTTCAATTTCTATCTGTTGAACGGATCAAGATGAAACTTGGCACACAGATAGGCCACATCCAGGAATTTAACCTAGGATAGATTATATCCCGGTTGTAGGATCCCCTGGGATAATTTAGACATTTATAAGTTTGGATTACATTCACGCGTTAACCGATGAACGGATTTAGATAAAACTTAGCACGCAGATAAACTACTTCCAGGAAATGAACGTAGGATAGATTTTATCCCGCTTGTAGGTTCCCCTGAGATGATGTGGTATGTCCTGCTGTTTACGTTTCCTTCACGCGCTAACCGTAGAATGGAGGAAAACGAAACTTGGCACACAGATAGATTGTAGCCTTGGATAACACATAGGCTTTTATCAACACATGACGCGGGCGAAGCCGGGTAAAATTAAACGACGCGCTTCGCCTCATCTTTTATCACCCTACCGCGAAGGACTGGAATAAGTTGTCGCGTCAGTGTTCCTGATCGATTACAATATAAATGTCGTTAACTCAAGATTAATCGTGTTCTACTAAGTTACTGCGCTTTACCATGAAGGACTTCATCACGAATTACCATCAGGTGGCATCGTAGCCAAGTGCTGGCTTATTTGAGGTAGAAATAAATTGAATTTTATAAGATACTAGCTGTACCTGGCACGCCTTGCTAGGCATCAACTCATCGACCATGTGTCCGATCGTTATAATTTTGGTACCAAAACCTTTTTCAAAGAAAACAAGACAGAGTTGATAAAGGCACCAGTGCTCAATCTCCTACCATCTCTGAGTCTATAAACGACAAACAAACAAACTCACAAACATATATTGATTTATATATATAATATAGATTCCTAACTTTTAATGCTGGTATAACATGTTGGAATGGAACATGTAATGTTGGAAATAAAGTTAAGTATTAGTCTAACTAAAGTATCATACGCAAGATGGCAAAAATGAGTGAAGTCGCAACTACGTATAACAAAAGATTTTGTAATAATTATTCTCAGATATCCGCCTATGAAACGGACGGTGACTTTGACACACAATACAAGGATGAACAAATATGACGATGACTTTTTTTTACCATATCAACTAATTCTGAAAGTTATGTTATTAAGCCCACTAATGGTGGATCAGTTATGTTATTAAGTCCACTAACTAAAGGAAAGTTCTGTTATTAAGCCCACTAATGGTGGATCAGTTATGTTATTAAGTCCACTAACTAAAGGAAAGTTATGTTATTAAGCCCACTAATGGTGGATCAGTTATGTTATTAAGTCCACTAACTAAAGGAAAGTTATGTTATTAAGCCC
>DWJZ01008759.1:0-11126 GCA_018249125.1 Asbolis capucinus
TTAAGGTGCCTGACAATAATTTTAATTTTGGAACTTCGATATCTCAATGAGTCATTAGCTTCTTCCAAATATTTTTTCACTTCTCACCTCTTGTTGGTCTGCGCGAAGTTGTGGCAAATCACTGAACACCGAAGTATCCTTGGGAGCTGGCGCTTCACTGCTCGAATCTGGCAAGAAGTCGAACATGGCTTCGACAAGCTTACTATCGTCCACTGGCTCGTCTTGCTTCCGCGCTGCCTCTTGCAACAGAGTCCTTTTGGCTTCCAACTGTCGCTTCTCTTCGAGTGCTAGTTCAGCGTCTCGCCTCTCTAGCTCATACATGCGCTCCTAGTGCAAAGAAATAAAATTGTAAAATTCACTCTTATGAGATACAAATAATACAACAACAACCAAGTAACAGAAGAGTGAATAGGCATTTACTAAGTTAGTGCGCCCAACATCTTAGATATCATGGATCTATGTCAAGCATTAACTTATTGTAGACAAAAAAGCAACATCTAAGTAGTAACTAACTTCAAGGAATAAACAAAGAAATATATTTTTTTAAACGTCAAGTTTGGTTTATTGTCCAAACAATATTTCCCATACACGATGCATACACGATGATCATATTTTAAAAACATAATTATCTTGTCAAAAATCCTCAAATCACGCACATTTCTTAAACGACTCGGAACTATTTTAAAGATGGATTATAAAGCGAGTTTTTCCACAGTTAACGACCGTTCTATATGTTAATAAATCAATAAACTGTATCGGTCGGCCGCACAATTGTGTCTATTGTAATGTTTGTTGTTTGTCTTTGTTATAAGGTGATTGTTTTAGCAGTATAAAAGAGTGACCACTGACAAAAATGTTAGTATTAACTTCTATTGATTGAAGTCCGTCGTTCTATTTCATTACTGAGTTGATATTTGTAGAGTAAACAGTTATTATGCATAAAAGACTGCCTTTAAAATGTATCTTTATTAATATTATAAATCTGAAGAGTTTGCTTGTTTACTTGAACGCGCTAATCTCAGTAACTACTGGTCCTATTTTAACAATTCTTTCAGTGTTAGATAGCCCATTTATCGAGGAGGGCATTAGGCTATATTTCATCTCGCTAGGAGCGGAATACCAATGAAGAATGTTTCAAAATCGGGGGATATTTCTTCTATTGAGAGCTTCTACTGCGTGCACTGCGTAAACGGTTAGTTTCACAAAAATCATGTATGACAGAAACGAAGTCCCGGGTTAAAGTTAGTGTTAGACCAAAGTAACTATGCCACGGGGACGAAAAATCAGTTCACTAGCAGAATTAGGAAATTGAAATTTTGAGACATTCTTTACATATATAGATAGATTGCTTTGCGAAGAAAGGGTGTTCGAAAATTCATCATCATGGATAAAATTATGATTAAATTGATATTTTATTTAATTTCTTACAGGAAAAAGCCATATTATACTACTACGCTAAATTGCATGTAATTCACAAGACTAAAGTTTTCACAGATATTTCGAATACAAAAAAATTAAGAATGATATGAAGAATAAAGCTGTGCGTTTATATTGAAGGAGGAAGGAAAAATTGTCCAGGCACGTATAGCTTTCTTTTGAAGTTGAAGTCGTGGAGACCAGCTGCCTATACTAATATTAGATATAAAAAGGAAAGATTTGATTGTTTGTTTAAGGAGGCTCAGTAACTACTAGGCCGATTTGAAAACATCTTTTACCCTTAGAATCATCCCTGATGAACTGGACTATAAAATATTAAAAAAAATGTATGTCAGTATGAAAACTTCGAGTAGTCAAACGTGTGAAAAAATATCAAAAATCCTTATATAGCGTACGCGGCGGAAGTTATTGACAAAAGAGAAAACCTGCTAGAGTTTTAAAGATGCCATCAATATATACAAATAAGCCCGCGATACCATATGTTTAATAGTTGCAGTTATGTCACAATAACAACTTTTTTGGGTAACTGGGTCTTCCGAAACGATGCTATAGTTAATTTTGTATGAAAAAAATTCTAAATCGAATTTGCGCCGAGTATAGTATATTATAGTTTGAATTTAAGTGAATATTGAACTACTAACTGCCCGCATATATCCTGGCTATTCTAAAACCAATACATGTTAGTCCTTAAAAATAAAAGCGAAACTACACTAACTCGACCAGTTTGAGTTCGACTGTGTTTCCTGCAGTTTTACATGCGAAAGGAAAAGTTGACATGCAATAGACATGCATTACTAAGTAGGGAAAGTTAGTAGAATTCTAATCACTAAACGAGACCACTAACACCAGGATGGTCATAGTGAGCTAATAAGGTAATACTAACGTTACATGTTGCGACGGTAAAATTAATATCTGCACAGTTGCACCACATTTTCACTTAAGAATTAACTGTTAGTTAATTTCCATGTTTAACACGCGAGCGGTTAAGTCAAGTGTTGAAGGTAGTGTGGTTTTGGTTCGGGTTACTGGTAACTGGGTTGGGTTATCCAATTCTTGTACCCGCTAGTGTTGCGTAACGCCTGGTACTTTTTGCTTCATTGATTTTATTAATTTCTATGATATAATATATATATTCTTAGTAATTCATGTGACAAATATATAACAACAATGTAATAACGGTAATGTAAAGGTGTGTAGTATATAAATAAATAAATAAAATAGTACTAACTAAATCTATATTTGAATTATTTTGGCCATTTAATGAGTCGTTGTAGAGATATTAAAATCTTTTATAAAACGAAATATTTTGCAATTTCCCAATATCTACAACGAAATGAATTAGGTAACGTAAACGATATAATTTATCTTCATAAACAAAATGTTTAGTAAGCAAAAATTTCCAGATCAATTTAATATCTTATATTTAGTATTATTTGGTTAAACTAACAATTTCCTTGTAAAAGGTAAAATGCCTCTTGAATATGGAATAGATGTATGAAAATAACATAACTAATAGTATAAATAACAGTTACGATACTCATTTAAATTTAAAATTTACTTTATACTTTACTTAAATAAAACATGCGTACTGGTGAGAACTCAACAAAAAACCAACCCAACCCGTCAGATGGTTATAACTAGTGAATCACTTATAACTTATAACAGTATGATTGTATTGTATAATAGTAAAAAATGCGTAACCCGCAATGAGTTGTGTCCACCCACGTATGACATCTTCCCGAGAAGAGTGAATAAATATTTACTAAGTTAGTGCGCCCATTATCTTAGACATCGCCACTTACCATCAGGTGGGGCCGATGTCAAACATTAACTTATTCTAGGAAAAAAAAAAAATATTCTGTAACCTGAATGTAAATTGCATTAACTTAGCAAAAGCCTATTTCACTCTTGACTTGGAGGTACATTTTTATTAATTCGAACACATAATGGACAACTTATTATTAATCAAAATAGTTATTCAATCTTTACCTTTAGGAACTAAGCTGAGAAATCTGGACAAAAACCATTTTAACTGAGTCATCACAAAAACAAGTATGCATGTACTCTAGTACCAACTTGAAATAAGTAGAAAATTCTATATCAATTCACTAGTAGATCTAGGTAGTTAGTGATAACGAAATGACATTTTGATTTCTCTTTGTAGTCTGTATAATTGCCGCTATCTGCGTAATCTCAGTTGATATCTGGAAACTTTTATCAGATAGAATAGATATGCTCATATTATATTTTTAATTGTCATTTTAGGGGAAAAATTGTATTGCAAAAATCAATTGTATGCATTAAAATAAAAGCATACTGCAAAATAATAAAGTTAAATAAGTTGAGCGGTTTAGTTACTGTTTTATTACTACCATAAAATTAAAATTTACTCTTTTTTATGTTATAAGCAGGAAAACGAGCAAACTGGTCACTTGATTTCTTATACACTAGGCTGTGACGTCAGAAACGCGGGACTTGCAATCAACCGGGAAATATTTAAGTTTAAGAACATCAATCATCAAAATCTTAATATATGATTTTAAAATCGAGTCATCATAGTCTGTGTAAATTACGCTTTCAAACAGATACTCAAGATTTAATTATGTTTTTCACGACGATATGTATCCCAGTTGCATGGATCATGGGCCGCACTGAATTGTTCTGAGTTTTCATCTTTACTATAATATCATTAATGCAAAACTGTCTGTCTGACATTTTTATGACTAAACTACTGGAACCATCTTAATGAAAGTTGGTCTAGAGGTAGAATAAGACTCAAGAGAAAACACAGGCTGCTTTTTTCGCGAAAATGGCTTGAGGGGGTTGAAATAGGGGATGAAAGAACTTCATTATCGAAGATTTCACCATAACACTTTGTACTGTGGGGTGGGGGGATTAAAGAGTGAAGTTGAAGTGGAGGGGGCGTGAATTGGACGAGAGGTCGGGGGTGAAAAGGGAATACCATGCGGACGGAGTCACTAAAAAAGCTAGTATTACATAATCTTAACGTAGTATAACTAAATTAATTACAACTCACTCGATAATTTTGTTCAGCGATCTCCTTAGCCCGCGAGTTGCCCTGGTGCTGCAGCCGCTGCTCCTCCTGTCTCCGCAGACGCAGCGCCTCGGTGTGCGCGCGCGCGTCCTGCCGCATGCGCCGCACGCGTCGCCAAGCGATCAGTCGCCGCACGTGGCTCTGGATCTTCACGATCGCCCACATCTTGTGGCCGTACGAACGACGGACGAGGTAGCCGCGGGCTGCTGCCTGTTTAGTATCAGGTAGGTATATGTTATTCTCATATGTTCTTCGTTATTTTCATATATAGGTACTTCTCTCCTAAACATTCTTCGTTATTATCATAAATAGGTACTTTTCTCATAAACTACCGGTAAACCGTGGTCTTGCGACGAAACTGTATTTTCGATTTTTTTGGAGTATATAGTGTCTTTGCCTTCAAGATGCATCGGAACTCGTTTTTTAAATATGAGTAGGCGATGTTGTAATACGGATTTTTTCCATTTATAGATATACCTTGTAATCTGACAAATTACAAATGAAAAAAGTCAAGCACGATGCGGTGACGCATAATTTTCTGAAATTTTAAGGTACAATCAACCTTAATAGGTGTGTCGGATTACAAGAACTCCGGATTAAACCGGATCTTGGTTACCCCACTTCCAATGTTTTGATCCAGAAAAATGTTTTTTTCTCTTGTTTGTAACCGATTTAACTGATTTTGATAATTCTTTCGCTAATTCCTCCATATAAATACAACCTGCAAATTCTAGGGCAAGTTACATTCGCAGTACCATTATGGAGCCCTGCCGAGAACCATGACGGCATTTTAACAACATTATTTCATTTAACCCTGATCTAGACCACTGCTACATATCTGATAACTTTAAAACTGTAGGAGGTTGCTTTTTGGACTCCATAACCGCCTACAGCATCATTGTAAGTTCATCAAAATTGTTGTGGTAAAATAAATAAAAATTTTCAATGTAATCTTAGGAACGACATAGCATAGTTACTAGCCTTGACTGAACTTGTAACATAAATGGCCTGTCAAAATAACACTTTATACTGTAACTAGCTAATGTTTCTATTCGATATTTTTTATAAATCAACTGTATTGTGATATTCAAAGTCGTCACGACCTAGTTATTTTTGTGTTACGTGTTATTTGATGTTCATAACAAATTGATCTTGACATCCACTGGTGTTTTTCTAGTTTGTTACAGACGGTCTTATTGGACGTAGTGATAGCTTAGCGGTTCAAATGCTGAGTCAAATACTGCTTTAAATACTTCAGTTGAGTCTTAAACGTATCTCAGAGGAATATTTTGACACATTTGGTATTCAGTTGCCTACAATAGATGGCGTTCTAAATATATTCCACCCAGTAAATGATATCTTGTGCCTATTGCATCAGAATTAAATTAGACCTTCTATTAGCCATTATAATATTTGATTGTAATATTCATATGCTTGTCCTCTCCATTTTTTACAAAAAATTGGTGAATTAAGCCCAAAATTCAAAAAGTGAGGTTAGACTCTTATTGAAGTAATATAATTTTTAAAAAGGTTTCACTTTTAAGTAAACTAATCTCAATCTCGTGCCGGCCCCCTGGTCTCCGTAATGACATTTGGAACCCTAAACACCTCTCATTTCAAACGTGTACGTATTACAAAATCAGACATGCAAAAAATATGACTTGACATGATAGGTATAACTTTTTAATATTTTTTTACTAAATTAGCATATTTTACCTGCTGCTTCGCTGCTTACCATCAGGCGGGAATATGGTCAAGCATAAGTTTATTGAAAAAAAACTAGTGAAATCAAATGAATCTTAAAACGAATTTGTATAATAAATCTTCAGTATTTTCGGCACCGTTACTACTTATTAAATTTATAAAGCATAGCGTGCGTTCCACGCGCGTGATCCGTCTAACACCGACAGTTATTAACACCTCACATCAATTATGTCTAAATGAAACCTTAATTACAAAAATAAAATACGTACTTGTAACGATACAATATGTCCTCGTAGATGCCTGAAGCGATGAGCTAAAACTCTTGCTCGAATCAATGCTTGTAGCCTCGCGTATCCCACCTTCATCTTGTTATACCGAACTCTCTGCAGCTTCCCTCGCCAGTGCCGCTGTATAAGAATTGCAGCCGATCGCATCTTCAAAAACCTTCTCCGATACACCCATCCACGTATAGACCTCTGCAGTATGAGAATTTTTCTTGTAAGCACTCTGTCTCTCTCTTGCTCAAGGAACAAGTCGTGGGCATCTTTCAGAAACACTTTGGTATGACCTAGCTGGTAATCTGATTTACCGAGAACCGTTGCACATATTTTCGCGGTAGCTGCCCGACAATCAGTCTTGTGAGCTGGTGGAACACCGGAGATTAGAAACCTATATCTTTCCACGAATTCCTTGAAGCTATGCCTAATTGGGTATCCAGCCCTTCTTATCCTTATAGTTTCCATCATCCCCGAGTATCTGAGTTGTCTACAGCAAAGGCCGCGATCGAACATCATGGGTTTCTTAAATTCATTCGGTTTAATACATCTAATGAAAAATGGCTGACATGTGCCTAAGGTTCTCATGAGTAAATCTAATGACTTTTTGAACTGAGTCGATAAGGTTGGAGCTCGTTTGCGTGTTTCTGATCCCATTATAATATCGTCCTGGAAGATATGTTGTAGAAATTTGTTTGTTGATACATGTATTAGTTGTAACAAGTCCGCACTAAACGTATCTCTATTCTTTTCCAGGAAGCCCCGTGTATCGTAAAACACAATGCCAGCAAAATGATTTAAACCGAAGCTCGTATTAATATCTGACTTTGGTTTGAGGTAGTTTCTGTGGAAACCGTGAGTTTTATGCAGCTTAGCTAACATAGTCTGATCTGTGCCTTTGGGAAATTTGGATTCTTCATCTATTAAAGCCATGATGTTCAGCTGTTTCAGTGCAATCAAGTCCAAAGCATCTTGATTATCTACGAATTCAATATGTTGCCAATTAATGCCTTCATGGTTGTATTCTTCCTGCTCTAATTTAAAAATATGCCTCACAAAGAATTGCTGGAGATTCTCATTAGCGAAATTGATGCAAAATTGTTCAAAGCTATTTTGATCAAAATTCTCAAATCCAAATATATCGAGGACACCGATAGCTGTTCGTGTTGTCGATTTAGGTTTATAAATAGCTGCGTTGATCTTCCTTACTATAGTAACGAAAAGCCGCCCGTAAATACCTTTGACAAAAGCATCCCTTATATCTACTGACTGTGTTTTACTAAGTGTCGATACTACTGTTTCGCCGTGAGCAAATAGCGTTTTCCTTGTTAGCGCATCGATAAGTGATTGCATCGGCACACCTAATAACGTTGCTACTCGTCGTACATTAGCTTGTTCTATAATTTCTGTAGCATCTAAATTGTCAACGACGGTTGCTTCGTATTTGATATTTCCACAATGCAAAACAGCTGCTAATAATTTAAGTATTTCCCAGATTTCTGGTTCAGTGAATAGAAGAACTTTCATAGCCGATCTAATATCCGCGAATTCTGCGGCATCATCTCTGCCTTCACATGTGAAACTTCCACCCTAAAAAAAGAAAATTATTAGTTTAACGTCATCTAATCACAATTCCTTGTATGTCAAAAGTATCAAAACGTACCCCAGATAAATATCTATATTCCGATGGTTCTCCTAATTCCAATTTCTTCTTCTCATCTTTGGATAAACCAGCCAGTAAGCAGTAAAACACGTGATAATTTCTTTCCTCTGCACTTTGTGAAACTATTCTAGATTTCTCTAATAAATATTGTTCTATTTTAGCGCCCTCAATAACTCCACCGCTATTAAAATGAATGTCGATGTATTTGCCAAATCGTGAAGAATTGTCGTTCCTAACTGTTTTTGCGTTACCAAAGGCTTCAAGAATTGGATTTGCTTCTAAGATCTGAAATGTAAAGATCATCTTAATATTAAACTGTCCGTAGAATGTCGTAAAAACTGTTATGTTAAGTTCTTACGAACCTGTTGTTCTATCCACGAATGCTTGCCACTTATAGCCGCAAGGTATTGCAAAATAAGTTTGGTTGATTCTGTTTTTCCTGCGCCTGATTCTCCACTGATGACAATACACTGGTCTTGACCATAACGACGCATATGGGCGTATGCATTGTCTCCTATCGCGAAGATATGTGGTGGCAGTTCACCTATTTTTCGCTCTTTATACAATTTAATTTGATCTCCAGTATAAATCGGTAATATTTGGTAAGGATTCACTGCCACCAATATTGAACCCGTATAAGTCTGAAAGTAGATATAATTTCATGAATATTTAATGAACAAGTTATTTTACGGTACCATAATATAAATTATATAAAATTCTGATACCCTGGGTCATTACTCCAGAAACCAGATCTGTTTATGATAAAATATAATATTTATTGCAGCTTTAGAATGCTGTCAACCAAAACCAGATTCGACTATTAATAATGGAAATTCAAAACTTGCTTTCCTCACCTAAAATATATTTAATAACTGGCCTGTTTAATAATTACATCCATAAAGTATATTTGAACAAAAATTAACTCGAGACTAAATATGTTTTTAAAAATTATTCTGGGTCTTATAGGATTCGACAGAAAAATGTAAGTCTTATATTAGGATTCCTTCTACAAGATTTAAAGGAATTTATTGTCCGCTAACTCAAATTAATTGAAATACCTTTTTAACGTGATTCGATTACAGTCGTAAAAGATCAACTTCTGCCCTACCTCCTTAGAAAAATTAAACGGCGAATGGCTTAGCTCTCAAGTTTGAACTATGCTCTAAAAGGCCGAAGCCTTTCTTCGTCTTTTATTTGGACATCATATTCCAAAATCTTCATGGTCAAAAGAACTTACATATATAAGATTCTCGTTGTACCGAATGAGGAGATTCCTCAAGATGCCCGCTTCATGGAGGTCGCCGAGGGAGATCATATCCTCGACGCCGTGCACCGAGGTGGCGTGCATCGCCTTGATCCGTCGCTCGGGGGGCAGCCATTGTTCCTGGCCGTCGTCGTCGCGGACCCGAATCCGCCGACCTTCCGCAGCCAGCACCCTCGCGCCTATGGCCACGTCGAACTCCCGACCAGACACCGGCTCGATCCATATGTAATCACCCTGGAATTTATGAAGACGATATTTAGGATTTGTTCTTCGACTAAAATTCGGTCATGTCTTTAATGTTGTTACGCCATAAGGCGGTGGGAAGGAGGAAAATTTTCTACAAAATTTTGTAATATCGATAGTTTTGTCGTTAACCATAAAATCTTCACAAAACTTAACTTTAACAAAAATGATTAATACTAAGGTATTTTAATTAATAAAATATATTATGTAGGCAGTAAAAAAAAATATTTCAAATTTGCACAATTAAGATTTGAATAACACTTTAATTTCTTAAACTTATGACAATGAACTTCTAATTAGTAATTTTAATTAAAATAAAATCACTCTGTATACAGAAAATATACGGTATACTTAATCATCACAAATTTGTGTGAGTGTATGTACAATTCTAATTTAAGTGGAAGTGTTTAATTTAGAAAGCGTTTTATTTTAATTGATGAGTGAAGTTTGTCGTCGTACTGCAGTATTTGGCTGTCAATATTATCTATAGTGAAAGTTGGCGCTGTCTGTCCGGGTACAGATAAATGTCGCTTTAACCTTTCTAATATTTAATTCAGGTTTGTTGGTTTACACATTGCATGTACAGTTGTTATTTGTGGTGTGTGCTAGAATTGATATTCGTATTAAGAGACCTGATTTTCATGTATTTTTAAATTTTTATTATTACAACACTGAATAAATTTTACGAGCGAAATTCGTTTTAAGAAACAATCAAATTTCTTTTTTTCAATTAATTAAATAAAATTAATAATTAATTAGAATCATAATCTCCTTGATCAACTTGTATTCAGTTTTAGAATCATAATATACTTTAATATAAATAGTTTTTCTTAGTCGATTTGACTCATAAGTAAGCTAAGTACCAAATTTTAACGAAATGTACAACCTAACCTTCCGATCGCCGTCCAAAGATATAATCTTACCTCAAAAAGCGCTACAACTCCCATTCTCTGGCATCACATACAAAAATTATTTCTTTATTTTAACTAAATAACTAAGAATAGTTAATATAAACCGAGCCGTCGATAACTTATCGCAATTATCACAGCACATGACCGCGTCTTGTTGAGGTTGAACTGAGTTAATTTCATTATCTCAATTCACTATGAATAATAACATAGTACCCGTAACACAGTGATAGCCTAGTGGTTTGAACATTGGCATCTCAAACGGGAGGTCCTTGGTTCAAATCTGATGCTCACATCTAATTTTCAAAGTTATGTGCGTCTCAAAAGTTGATTATCACTTGCTACGGTGAAGGAACACATCGTGAGAAAACTGCACTCTTGAGACTTCTCCACAAAGTACTCAAAGGTGTGTAAAGTCCATTGACAGGCCGGTTGGTCTAGTGGTTAGTGAACCTGACTACTACATCGGAGGTCGTGGGTTCGAATCCCACCCAGGTCAAACTTTTCTGTGATGAGCAGGAATGTTTGTTCTGTGTCTGGATGTGGAATAGAAATATCTATTTAAGTATGTATTTAA
>DWJZ01008760.1:0-11126 GCA_018249125.1 Asbolis capucinus
GCTCACAACTTAAATATTAAGCATGTTATTGTTCCGTATTTATTTCTGTTGTGATCTGTTTGTTGACCTAAATAAATAAAAAATAAAAAATAATAATAATGTGTATATGTTTAAAACATATGGTATTTACGCAACATTGGGGTCATAAAACAAGAAGTTAGTGGTATGGATGCGGGGGGCAATAGTAGACCAGAAACAAATCAGGTCTGTCCACTAACCTTTCCTGTAATTTTTTAATTTCCTCATTCCGTATTTTTATCTTTTTATAAATGACAAGGTAAAAGCAATTAGATTTGCTATTTACCAATAAATATTAATTTCCATAACTGTTTTGGCGTTTCGCGCCAAAGAAATCGATAGCATTGAGCAACTAATCTGTGTCCAGCAGACAGAAAAATAACAACAATGATTGTTTTTTCTACAAAGAAAGGATCTCTCGGGCGGGATTCAATAGAAAATACGTACATCATAGATATGTACATATGTGCGTTAATTTTTTAGCGTACAAACATTGGTTAAAACAGTAAATTCAATAACATACTAACGCCATTATATGGTGTACATTATACTCGTATTTTCAATAGCGGGACGCACGACGCACATAAATCATTTTTAGGCTCTAGTATCCCTACAGAACATGTAGGTGTGCCAAACTGATGATCTTTTGCTGACCTAAACTGAAAATATTTTACGAAAAACCTACCTTGTGAAATTATTAATTATTAAAAAAAATTTAACGTCTCTAACACGATTATGATAATTTTTACCGACTTCAAAAAAGGAGTAAGTACTCAATTCGTGTATATTTTTTTTGTTACCTCAGAACTTTTTTATAATATAATTCTAATAGTGACGTAAAAGCCCGAGGCGTTTCGAGTATCGGCACAATATTTGCCAAAGGCTTAACTATGTACATAATTCGTTATTTGTGCTTTAATACACGCATTATATTTATGAATACATAATATCTTCCATATTACCTATGTAACGTAATCCTATACATAATCTGTAAAAATAAATGAACACTACGAGAGGGTTAAGTGCGTGACTCGGAGTATACGCTGTGACGTAATGATGTGTAAAGACATGTCCACCATGCTAGGCCGCGGTATCAAGATTACAAACACTTAAAATAAGATAATTTTATGATTAGATTTAGATTTGATAGCTTAGTATCTTAAAAACCGGGTAAGTGCGTGTCAGGTCGAGTAGTGTCAGGCCAAGTGTGTGTCAGGCCAAGTGTGTGTCACACCAAGTAAGTGTCAGACCAAGGGTGTCAGGCAAAGTGTATTTCAGGTCAATGTGTGTCAGATTAAGTGTCTGTCATGTCAAGTGTGCGTCTGGCCAAGTGTGCGTCTGGCCAAATGTGTCAGGCCAAGTGTGTCACGCCAAGTGTGTGTCAAGCCAAATGTATCAGGCAAAATGTGTGACAGGCCAATGAGTGTCAGATCAAGTGTGTGTCAGGCCAAGTGTATGTCAGGCCAAGTGTGTGTCAGGCCAAGTGTGTGTCCGGCCAAGTGTATCAGGCCAAGAGTGTGTCAGACCAAGATTATGTAAAAAATAAAAATTTAAGAAATAAAAATGTCTCTGTAATTATTGTTCCTTGGCTATCTTCAAATTTTATCCTCCGATAAGTGTTAGTGAGAATACACCACGAGATTGCCTAGAAACCTTGGCGGTTCGTCAAATTATAAACTTGTATGAGTCACTGGTTGCCTTGTCACTTATGTCATCCTGCATTTTGAAGTTTTCGCCGTTACTAAAGATATGCTACTTTGTATTTAGTAACCGGTAACATACTCGGACAGCCGACATAAGACAATAGGACTGTATAATTTACATAAGCCGTAGTATTTCGGGCTCCTCCTACCTACAACTACATTATCAGTAAATTTTTAGGTCTCTAACATTATTATACTAGGAATTTCCCATGAATTTTTATCATATTCCAAACAGCTTACACAGAACCTTAACAAGATAATGACTTAAACATTACTCGGGAATTGCTCTATCTATTTATGAAAGCCACACAAAAATAAGTTCAGTAGTTATCGAGTTTGTCGTGAAACGCGCTGAGGGGACTTTATTTTATTATATGTATTGAAGATTATTAACCATTATTTTTCAGTGAAGTCTGTCACCCGTCAAAGACTTACTACCGCACACAAAATCTTTAAAAGATACTTAAATTACTCTTTAGTATAGATTCTTAACACTAATTATGTAGATTAATCATTATCTCACCAGCAACCAGGGCTGTTAGGTAGAAAATGCTAAAAGGCATTAAGTTTCTGCCCTTGTATACCGTTTTATGTGGTGTTACTAAATAAATAAATTTAAGTAACCATTAGCTTCTCTGAGTGCGGCAGTTAATGTACCTCAAGAAAGCTTCAAATCAAGAACTTTATTTATTATTTATTCTTTCTTCACCGGAACTCATCGACGGAAAAGCCTTTTTATAAATCCATGGTATAAATTTAGCCCAGTAATAAGATTAAAACTGGACTAAATTTGGACTTCTATCAAGATTCCAGTGTACCAGCTAACCCAGCACCATTATAAACGCGCCGTATTACTCCTCCAGCCTACGAGCAATTGTTCCAGTTTTAATTGACAAATTCACATTTCCAGTCGCATACTCGTAAAACGTAACCACATCATAACACCAGAGCTCGGCCCGCGGCCGTGCGTCCGCATGTCATTTATTGCGCACGTAACGAAATGAGAAAGGTGTTTTCATGACTATTGACTACCAAAGCCAGACCACGGATTACGGCTTAAGTTAAGCGCACCCAGAGACGTTAATGGTTACTTAAATCTGTCATTAGTAGATACTTTGTATACGTTATTGGACTATGGAGTGATTTATTTATTAAAAGTCTCTCTATGTGGCTGTTATATCAAATTTTTACTTCTCTTATCTCGATAGAACGTTTCTAAAATAATCTTTAATACATAACAAAGGTATCATTTTTATTTATTCACGGTCAATTACCCAGAATTTTATTGGCCTAATTGTTCTACATTAACACTACAACCAATACGGTACGGACTCTTAGGGTTGACGTGACGACAAACGACGTAACGCCAAACCATACGATAACGTAATAATAAAATATATAACTATTGATAAATATGTAGTTTAGTAACTAGGTAAGAATGAAGTATTTATTTACGACACTAACCCAACTAACTCACTAATTAAATTAAATTAAATAATCTTTTTATTTAAATTAACTGGTCTCAAATATAAAATGAAAGAATTTCACTTTACTCTTAAAACTATTTGTCTCTGAAGTGAGAATAGGCTTCGTCGAATAAGTAGCTCACGTGCTATCATCAAAAGTAAATGAAACCTCAACATTATTAAACAAAGTTTATTTAAAATATTTATAGATTCATAATACAAAGAAACACAAAATTTCATAACTGTATTGTTTACCGTTGATGAGTTCCCTTGTCTGATGCCAATCCCGAACGTAGTCTCAGGTCATGATTGTCATGAAAATGCCTTGTCATCAGGATGAAAACTTTATGCAAAATTTTAGCTCCGTAGTGTAAGTGGAAGTGGGTTTAAGCTTGCAAGATTTGACCCGTAACAAACATATATACAAACATACACTATAAGTTAAATAAAAGCTTGTAAAAATGTACATAAACAGATAAACTTACACACTCACACTCTTTAACCTATATATCGCTAGCTGCTATGTAGCCTTATAAATAATGCAAAATTGCAATTTCAACGCAGGCTCTTAAAGTTTAAATCTGACATATTTTGTTCATTCATGCTACAACTAAAATTTATGAAACTACATAGTTCCTTCGACACGTATTTAATATTTGATCTTTTCAGTTTGTTTCTTAAACTAAAGGAACTGAAAGTACTAAATTTTTTACATTGGCCCTTATATATAGGCGCCATCAATATATAGCGGATGACAACACTAATGAAGAATCATTAAATAACCGTCAACTTTAAAACAAACAACCAACTCTCACATAAATCTTTACCTCAGCCGGGTATCAAACCCAATATTATGCTACAGAACAAATCTATAAATGTACATAGAGTGCCAGGAGAAACTATCATATCGTAGCGGCAACCCTGCCATGAGCGTGGGCGTCAGCAAGGTTGGTGAAAGTGCTAGGTCGTTGTCTCCACTGACACCGAATGCCACATTGCTCTGTAATCCATTCGTGACCACTAAATTAGTCCCGCATGCCATTGTGTGCTGGCTCAACAGCTTGCCGACTTTTTTTTAATAATATTTAATTTAATTCATAAATGCATTTCATTTCATTTCAATATATAATAAATATATTTGTAATTTCCAAGAACGAAAATAAAAATAATATAATTTTTTTATATACATATTTTATACTTAATACTTTTTACTGTTTCTTGCACAACTTATCTGAAGTACTACGGGAATTTTGATAGGCAGTCATCAAAATGATGGTGAAAATACTAATTTATTTATATACATACATTTCTTTGTTCAACAGTATAATTTACTAAAACAATAAATATGATACAGTTCCTAACAGTATAGTTGGGCAACTCTGGCCCAACCCTTTAAGGGCCCCCTGATGAAAACGGGCCTCAACATTGGAGCCTCCACCCATGGGCCGCCATCACGCTTCTTCACTTTTGATTGGAAGGCATTGTGTGCAAGAAAAAAAATTAAAAACCCACAGATTTAATTAAATAATTTTTGAGGAAAGTTTACTTTCATCGCGTAGAAAGTGTAGCAATTTGAAAGTAATTAATAGGTATATCTATCTATGTAACAAAGTTTTATTTAGTTTTGATCGATTAAATTGTTATAGACGGCTTTTTGATTGTTTAAAGCAATTAAAAACAATGCTATTTGAAAGTTGTTCGTTAAGAGGCAGGTTTTTATCGGCAGATATATATCGGCAGGGTCGCTAGCAGAAGAATGGAGTCGTTAATATTATTGTATTACTAGGTAATGCCCACGGTTCGATTATTGCGCAAATTATTGACATTACAGCAAAGTGATGTAGTACAGTTTTATAGAGGATATCAATATATACAAATAAGTCTACAACACCATATGTTTAACTGTTACAGTTGTCACAGTAACTACTATTTTCTGGTAGGTCTTCCGAAGCAATGCGAGAGCAGTTTCTAGTGGGTTTATATGACTGTTTTTCGAAAAAACTATAACTATTTCATTCAGGTTCGTTCGTACGTAAGCAAGGTATCTATAACTGTAACGGGGTCACTTCTTTACATTAAGTATTTTTATTTTATTTTATGGAGGCTTTGTTATCGAAATAGAGATCATTTTTTTGGAATTTTTTGTCTGTTTGTCTGTTCGAGCTTCACACAAAAACCACTGGACCGATTTTGATGAAACTTGGCAAAGTCGTAGTTTTAAACCCGAGAATGGTTATAGGATAAGTTTTATCCCAGGAAATGGCTTAGTTTAAAAGGATAATTAGTATGGCAACTCTGAAACCACTCAACTCTTGTTCTGGAGCGAAGTCGGGGCAATTTTTAGTATTCAATGCATCTGAGACAAAATAACTCGCTTCAGCCACACCTACGTAAGCCGTATGTTTACATAATTTCTTCTCGTTGACCGTGATGTCAGGCATGAGTCATCCGTGACTCAAGAACCCATAATTGGAGATTCTTTGTGCGGCATGAACTTGACTTCTTACTAGCCAGTTCACCAAAACCTCCGCCCAAAATAGCCAACGGTAGTAAATACCACGGTTTATAGCTGTTACAACACGGTACAGGTGGTTTATAAAACGTTAAATTTAAGAATTTAACTAGCTAGAAACCGCAGTTTCGCCTGCAAGATAAATTTGAAAAATAGACTACATCTGGGTTTTTTATCGATTTATTTAGTTAGTGGTTACTTTATCTCCGAAGCGAAGGGTTTGATTCCCAGATGTATTTATGTGGCAGATGAATGTTTTTTCTTGGGTTAAACTTGTTTATTAACAACAACAATATTGTGTTGTCCATGTCATCCGGGACATACGGAGCATTCATTTAGTTTTATGAGTATTTTTATCATATATTTTGTAATCAGTTCAAATTCAAAATCATTAATTGCGTTATCCTTTAAAATTTCATATTTTCTGCGAAGTATTCTATACTGTTCAAGTCATTCAGTTATGTCAATGCAAAAAATCAACTTAACAATTCATGGTTTTGATGTATAGGACAAACAAACACTTTTGCATTAACATTATTATGGATATCAGAGATTCCGTTGTTGGATCTAATCTATCCACAATAAATCATTCCGTTCAAGTGGGGCAGGCTTCGTGTTCCTTATAAGTAAAAATAACATAAATGTATGCTGATGTTAAAATCCTTATGTGGCTTTTTCATCGATTTTATTGTTATTAAGCAGTAAGCTCATTTGTTTGGCCATTAAATTTCGTATAACGTACCGCAAAGGATTGGAATACGTTACCAGAGACAGTGTTTTCGCACGAGTATAATTTAGGTGACTTCAAGACTAGACTACACAAGCTTCTTCTAAATTAATGCGGGTTACCATCTAATGCCAGACTGTCACGCCATCAAGTACGATTATAGTCAAGCATTAACTTATAATATGTAAAAAAAGGCCTCCATTGACACTGGAGCAACATGGACATCTTCGTTATCAGGAGATACCAATGCTCAGTAACAGGCCTAAGCCAATCTCAAGGCATGTTTCGTGATAAAAGGTACGTATTAAAAGTCTGAACAACCACTATAAGTTTTACGATCTTTAAGCATGCCAGCTGCCATACTCGTAGGGAAAACGAGAAACTCACAAAAACATGAGCTGTAAAAATATACTCAGAACTAACAAGAAACTGTAATGATAATCACGTTATAAAAAAAAATAATAAAAAAATATACAAAAAAAAATTATAAATATTAACACACACGACACAATTCTGCATTCCATTATTTTAAATTGTACAACAGCTTTCCACAAAAGATTTGGAAATATAAATAAGTACTAGACTTTAAAAGAAGCAACAATCGATGCTTAAGAGGAAAATCTCAATATTAAAAATTAATTAGAATCCAGCCAGTGTACATCAATACAAGTTTAACGTGAATAACGTATGAGTCATTCGAGTGTATCGTATCGACCAGTATCGATATCTTGTTGACAACAGTACCAGCGGCGCACGGACGCACAGACGCACGGACAAGCCAATGTCCGTCACGCCCGTCACACCACAAGTACATCCTGTTGAACCCCAAGGTATGGAATCACGCTGGTTTACCCGAAGGGTGCAGCTCACCGACTATATAACCTATGTAACTGTATCGAACGCGAATTGTTTCGACGAATAGTGGTAATTTATATTAATCGATTCAAAGTTCTTAAAACCTTTTGGCATCATCAAAGCACCTCTTTGGCATCATTATATTGCATTGTCATCCAGTTTACATGACGCAAAGTACGTTCATTGGGAAATGGGTCAAATTTGCAAGATTTACAGACACCGAGACAGGTGAAATTAAAATAAAGCTTGTAATATGGTTATAACACTGATGCTATTAAAAATGAGAAATAGAAAAATGCTATGATATTTCCCAGAGCACACTGTTCGCCTTCTTGATATTATCAGGCTCCTGTTGTCACGGATGGATACCATTTTCTATCAGATTGCCATCTGCATAACAAGTGATAGTAAGTGAGATATTCACGCCTATTTATTGGTGTTTTTCTAACATTCGCTACACTCTCCGTCTTGACATTAGTCACGAAATTTGAGGTTTATTGGAAATCTTGCTTTCAGAATTTCAGCCCCTTTCATTTCGTTCGGTTGTTTGTTACAAAATAATCTTAGCCTTTAGTATATTACGTTACAATGTGATCAGCTAGATGCCTTGTGAATTGCTTATATTCGTGTGTTTGATAGGAGAATAAAGAAATAACAAAACGTATAAAACAACAAACCCACATGTAACATTTACTATTTTTTAGGACTTAAAGATAAAAAGAGGGGCTTCAAATATGCATCTTGATTGGTCGATTCCAATAAGCGTAATTTCATTAATCACTATTGGTCGGCACGACGTACGGTACGGAGCTCTGATTGGTTTAATATTTGCTAACAACAGCTGACATAGACGCGGAGTCTAGGAGTTTATGTAGCGGAAGTTTGTAACTCCACCATTTTCATTTGATAAACCATTTTATTATAACATTATTGCAACCATTGATCAAAGCACAAATATAAACTACTTTCACTAAGTAAAATGTGTTCTTCTATGAATAAAACTCATTACCTAAAAAGCACATAATAACATGAAAACATCCGTCATTGTAACTCAACAAAGGCTAAAATGGACGAGCAATACGCTCGTTCTTTTCACTTGAGTGGCCACGCAAGGTGTAAAGCGGCAGGGTACTAACACCTGTTGTGACGTCATTTCCAGTTCCTGCGTCCCTTTGTTTCGACTCTCGGTTTTATGGAGGGTTTGAGGTCTACAAAGTTCCTGGCGCGTGATGCGTGACGACACGAAAAATCTGGTCCTTTGTATTGTGAGATTGTATTTCATGTGAAGTTCTTTTTAAAAAGAGGGTTGATGAGAATTTATGTTTGTTAATTTCTTAGTTATTCTTCTCTTTAATATTCTAGACTCCCACATCTATAAGTAATCAGTGTACATTCGATCTGGAGTGTTTGTATGAACATGACACGTTTGTATGGTTAAAATTCCAGTTTGATATAGAGCAAAGCTGCTCAACCCCAGGGCATAATGTGGCCAGCGAACGGATTTTAAATGGCCCGCGCAAGTATGTTTAGAACTTTATTAAACAAGTCCTGAGAGTAATTTACTACGAATTATTAGAGGCCCGCAGTAAATTTATCATTCGTCAGTTTTGCTCGACTGTCAAAAATGTTGAGCATCCATGATATAGAGCATAGAGGGAACTGTTTCTGACAAAATAAAAAAATGTTTTTTCGAGCATAATATATTTCTTCAGACACGTAGTACCCTTAATTTAGTAAGGATTCATCCCAATAATTCATATTCATCTAAAATTAACGCGTTAAACTCTTCCCTATATCTCTGCAAAGTGGTTAGCGTCTTAATTATCGCGTTAACGCAATAACCTATCGATGAACAAAATCCGATTAACGATAAAATATGATCGAAGCAGTGCCGCTGTTATTTATAACTCATATAGCTGTGGTTGAACGCCCACACGTTTTTATATTTCTTGTGTGGCTGCGTAGACACTGCCCAACTTATTGATTGGGATTTAGATAGGAGATAGTTAATAATACTAAGTTTACTGTACGAGGATGCGACATAGGAGTTATTGCATTTCGCCGTAAAACCTATGAGTGTGTGTGCGGGCGCTTTTGTGTGTGTGTGTGTGTGCGCGCGTGCGCGTACATAAGTAAAAAGGAGAATTTATTAAGTTGAAATGTGTGGAACTGATTTGCAATCATTTTTCCATGTTTTGTAAGGACATGGTTTTATTATTATCAGTACTGGTGTGTGTATAAGACCTCTTACCTTAGTTGTTTTTTAAGGCCAGCCCGTCCAAGTATTCGGCAGTAAAATAATAATGGAGCGTTTTTAACGAATGTGTTATGAACGTTGAGGTGATTTAACTGGTATTTTATTTCATTAAAACACCAAACGGGTATTTGATTCGTTGTTCAATCTTTTGTATATCTCCCTAAGATCCCACCTGATCGTAAGTGGCAATGAAATCTTCGATGGTAAAGTTCACTAATTAGCGCCTATTCAATCATGACTTGAAAACATTTACATTGTAATCGAACGGAAACACTGATGCGAGCAACTTATTCCAGTCCTTCACGGTGCGGGTGTAAAATATAAGGCGGAGCGCGTCGTTTTAGTAACACATCATTAAAGAGTTTAGTTTACTAAGACTGGATTGTATTCAAAACCAGTATTTATTAAGGATATTTAGCGGGTTAATAATGTATTATTTTGTATTGCCAAACAATTCAGTCAAGCTGAGGGGAGGCGAGGGGGGTGAAATAGAAGCTCAGGTCAATTAAAGACAAAGTCAAATAAATCACAACTATTAATGTATCGTGTGCGATGTCTAATATAAGGTCGATTGGCCTAATGTTTTGCCAGAAACAGATCACAGTAGACGCGGGGTTTAGGCAAGTTGTCGATGATTGCCTTTTGTGTTTTCAGTTATTCTAAATAAGCAGGTGTACTGAGGAATCGTCTAATGGCAAATAGGCATTATACATACATTTGCAAAACTGAAAATCACTAATACCATATTTTTGTTTAGAATAGCGTACCAGTGAGGCTTAATTACCTCCAGCCTCCCCCCAGCTTAGCCCAAAGTTACGTTAACATTGTAACCCATAACTGTCCATTTACTGGGTGGGAGTGACCACTCAAAATGCGGTGCAGACCACGTGCAGATTGGTGGACTTCACACACCTGTGAGAACTGTTATGGAGAATTCTCAGGAGTGCAGGTAATGTTTTCCTTCACTGTGACAAGTGACGCACATAACTTTGAAAATTCGAGTTTTGCGTAGTTGGCATCGAACCCAGGACCTCCCATTAGTGATACTAACATTCAAACCACTACGCTATCACTGCTACAAAGTTACGTAATACCTGTTGTAATATTTACCCGCCTACAACCACAAAATTACAATAAAGACGAACATCGCCGCGTTTCCGGATTGTATCGACAAGATATCCAATATCGATTAGGAATCGAGCCTGGGAACGCCGACTCCCCAACACGTCACTCCGGACCTAACATCGGCCGGTGTCACACTAGGTTTAAGTTAGATTTACTGATTATACATCAATCTACACTAATATTATAAAGAGGAAACATTTAATTGTTTACATTTAATAGGCTCCGAAAGTGCTGGACCGATTAAAAAAAAAATTGCCATTACAATCCTACATTATTCCTCATGAACATAGGCTATATTGAATACATGAAAAAATCGGGAACCGTGTGAAATTTTCGGCAGTGTACCCCAACGTGTAGGAAAAGCACCAAAAAAATCTTTATATCGCGTACGCTGCAGAAATGATTGACAATAGAGCAAAGTGATGTACTACAGTTTTATAGACGTTATCAATACGAGTACCTT
>DWJZ01008761.1:0-11123 GCA_018249125.1 Asbolis capucinus
GTGAATTAGGTGGCCCTCATTTAAGAAAAGGTTGCCGACTCCTGCATTACAGCATCGATTTACATCAAGTAAAGTTTTAGACATCTACTGTCGGTCTCCTCTAAATTTGCAACTAGAACCTAAAAAATTATTTGCAATATACATAATAAATTAAACATAGCAAAATGGTTTCAACTTTGATCTTGCGAACGAGAGTTCTGGGTACGGATCTTGCGCTCACCTCTATTTTCCAAATGTTATGTACGTATCAGAAATTAATCACTTGGTTCAGTACATGGAAATATTATGAGGAAATTTGCATACCTAAGAGTTTCTCATAAAGAGTTTCTCATATCGAAGGTGTGTGAAGTCCCATCATTGCAAGCCCTAATAGTCCCACTACTAGGCTCTGGACTCACAATGTTAGGGGTACAGGCCATAGTCCACCACGCTGGCCAAGTGCCGATTAGTGGACTTCACACATCTTCGAGAACTTTGCAGAGAACTCTCTGGAGTCTTGGATCCTTACGACGTTTTCCTTCACCGTACCAAGTGATAACCAACTTTTGATACGCACATGACTGAGAATTAGAGGTGCGCGCCGCAAGAATCGAACCCAGCACCTCCTGTTTGAGAGACAAATCTTTAAACCTAGTGGCTTAAAGATTGGTCTCTCAAACAGGAGGTGCTGGGTATGGGTGCAGCCTAGTGGCTATCATTACTTTTAATATTAATAGGATGTGTCACATACCGATACTCCTTGGTAGTAGAATACAGCAGACAGGGTATTGCGAGCAGCATGCCACTGACCCAGATGCCAGCTATCATGACCAAGGAGCACGTCTTGGACATACGAGGCCTCATTGGCCTCACTATCGCCTGGTACCTGTCACAAAAATATCATTATCAATTGGGTCCAACTCGCGATTTTTCCCAATTGCCAAGTTGGTAAAATGTACCCATATTCCAGATCATGCGATCTTTGTTCTAAATTTCATTCAGATTAATACAGTGCATTTTGCACGATAGAATAAAAAAACATACATCTAGTATACACAGTACACATATACCCTCTGTCGATCTATCCATCCATCCTGACTTATGGCATTTATAATATTAGTAAGATAAGTTGATGCTTCTATACTCCTGATTGTAAGTGGCAATGTGATCTTAGACTCATTCATCATTATACTCGAGCGGAAAAACTGACGCTGGTAAGTTATTTTAATTCAAAAGACGAGACGAAACTTGCCTTTATTTATTTACAAACTGACACTATACATGGTGTTTCAAAGTAAAACCAAGATAGGACAACCCTAGTTAGGTCACGTATGTTATTAAATATGAGAGTGTGAATATAGCGCACCCTGTTTATATGAGTGTGCGAAAATAGCGCATCCTGTATACGTATTATCCCTTCTAATAAGTCGGATTACGGCTCCTCAGCTTTCGTGTGACCCGTAATAAAAGCTGAAGCTTTAAGTATACTCAAGGATTGGTAGTCATGGTATGAAGCTCATAAAAAAGATATCACATCGAACAGACCATCTTCTGCCTTTTCTACTTGTATTTTTTGTGGCAAAATTCTAGTTTACTTAAAGATGAATTACACATATACACACATCTCAAACCATCATGGCCAACTATTGAGTACGCATCTCTTCTCTAAATGAGAAGGTGAAGGCCTTAGTCCACCACGCTGGCCAAGTGCGGATTGGCAGACTTCCCATACCTGTGAGTTATGCAAGCTCTCCGACATGCAGGTTTCCTCACGATGTTTTCCTTCACCGTTATAGCGAGTAACATTTAAATGTTTAAAACACACATAACTCCGAAAAGTCAGCAATGTGCGCCCTGGGATTCGAACCCAGACCCACCGAGTAGGAGGCTATCATCGCTTACTAGGCTATGACCGCTTCCTAGGCTATCACCGCATCCTAGGCTATCAGCGCTTACTAGGCTATCA
The DNA here is from genome assembly GCA_018249125.1 of Asbolis capucinus. Classification (NCBI taxonomy): domain Eukaryota; kingdom Metazoa; phylum Arthropoda; class Insecta; order Lepidoptera; family Hesperiidae; genus Asbolis; species Asbolis capucinus. Next base: position 1,946 of record DWJZ01008761.1, read on the forward strand.
CCACTTCCTAGGCTATTAGCACTTCCTAGGCTATCAGCGCTTACTAGGCTATCACCACTTCCTAGGCTATTAGCGCTTGCTAGGCTATCAGCGCTTACTAGGCCATCACCACTTCCTAGGCTATCAGCGCTTACTAGGCCATCACAACTTCCTAGGCTACCAGCGCTTACTAGGCTACCACCGCTTATCATCGTGTATACCCGATATATATATACCAATTTTTCTTTCTGTATATCTGCCTGTTTGATTGCTTGTTCCGGCCAATCTCTGGAACGGCTGGGCCGATTTTAACGGGACTTTCACTGGGAGATAGATATAATAAGGACTAGCCTATGCGACTTTTATTTTACAATTCCAAAATAAAGTAAAATCAACAAAGTTTCTATACGCGAAATACAGAATGATTAAGTTACTGTAAAATCTGCGAACTGAACATTATGTTTTTTGTTAAATTTTGGTTAAGTTACGGGTACAGTGAGATATTAATATTTCCATGTATAGTTACGCACGACAGCCTCTAAAATTTCACGAAATACAACTCGTATCACGTACACAATATAATGAAATGGAAAAATCTAACCACCTTTTTAACTCAAACATAAAAAACATTAATCTTAAGTACGTACTGCGAAACATCATACTTTATATCAGGCGCAAATTGGATACTGAATGCGAATAAAACACGCGGCTTTGAACGCACGTAACGATTTTTTAAGTAAATACAAAATAGGCAGGAATATTTTTGATGCTAATTCAAAGTGCTATCTACCTAGATAGATAACTCTTTTTTGTACACCTAGAAAAGAACAACAGTACAGAAAGAAGTAAAGACCAAGTACAAAAGGCGGTCTTAACAGCGATCTCTTCCAGACAACCTTTAGATGAGAAATAGGTAGGAATAATGAAACTTATATAAGGCAGGTGCACAAGTTGCTAGAGGAAACTGAGATAAAGCAATAATATAATAATTATTATAGAAAAAAAACAAATATGTATATATACGTTTTAAGAAGATAACGATAGCAACTGGACAGTAGATACACAGTATAACAGGAGAAAGGTTACATCTGTAGATAGTGAGCTTTGACTTGATTTTTGAAGGAATATAGGGTACTTGCATTATGGAATGATTTAGGGAGGTCATTCCTGAGGCGAACAGCAGTGGCAGAAAATGAATGTTCAAAGAAGGAGAAGGAATGGGCAGGAGTGCTAAGTAAAAAGTTGTACATATGTATGTATATCTGTATAATATGTATATGGATGTATATCTGTATAATACATACATATGTATGTATATCTGTGAGTAAGAAAAGAGAGATCCTTAGGAGTTTCTTGCCGCTTGTTCCAAGACCACTGTAGTTTGTTGAAGCGATGTAGTTTGACTTTCCAAAAACGTTTGTAAAAACCAGCGTACAATTTAACTGATAATAATTCATTTAATTTCTGTGTAATACTTATACTTTGGTCACAATTCCAAAATAATTTTTCCTTAATGACACTTAATTAACCTTGACATGTTTGTGTTTGACATTTGACAAGTGTCAAACATTGACACTTGACAAGTTTGTATGACAAAAATTGACACTTGACAAGTATGTATTTCAAAAATTGTTTTTGAATTGTGGCTCAGGTATAAATTACGTATTCATTTAATTGGAATCAAAAATATTCCTGCCTAGTTTGTAATTAATTACTTTAAAAATCTTTTTGTGAATATAATTAATGGCATTTGTAAGAATTCATATTCAGAATTTCATTTTTATAATTAAAGACTTATTAGCAGCACTTTCAGATTTCGCATGAATTAAAATTTACTTTCTGGCTGCTTAGGGATGCGACCGCGCGTTTGTGACAAACAGCTACCTATCTCATATATATGCACGCCCTTCTTCAGATCGTTGGTATACCGTTCTTTCACCACAAATATAGTTTATATTACTGAGGAATACAATAGTATTGTAATGATAAAAGATTTTTGAAAATCGATCGAGTAGTTTTCGAGTTTATTCGTTACAAACATACAAGAATAGAAATCTTTCCTCTTTATACATTTAAGTGTTGGTTTGCTACAGTCATGTCAATGTCACTGTCACTGTCACCGACAAATAAAACTACAAGTTACAATAAAATTTGCAGTGTAATTTACAAAGAAATATGGCAAACTTTAATTTTACGCACACACGGAAATGTACAGCAGTTTATCTAAAAAAGTTTAGCCCAAACCGCACTAACGTAATATTATTTGTAGAGTTTTGTATAACATAATAGTATATTCAGATATATGTGTGCTTTTATATAGCGCTAATTTTACTGCTTATAATGTGGCCTTGTATATAATTATCAATACACACGAGTGTTATACGACGGTTTTCAACACATTTACGTAAGGTACAAAGTGAGGTATTTTTCTTTACTTGAAGTCGATTTTTTATTTTCAAGCAAAATATGATGAAAATGTTTAGAAATACTTATATAAAAATAGCTTAATATGTTATGATGGAGCTCGGGCCTAAAAACGAGAACTTTGGTATAGGAGCCCCTTTAAAAGCAAGTGTGTTAATAGTGGTTGAATACTATATCTTATGAGATCAGTAGCAAACTCATTGGAATTTGGGTTCATGTCATATATTTTTACGTTGTAAAATAAAGTGTGTGATGGTTTTTGGTAAGTACTTGTTTAATTTCGTTTGAGTATATGTGTTGATAGGTTTCTTCTGTGCAGACGACTCTCTCGAGGTCTTCCATCAAAGGGCCTATGGATTTTTGTCCATCGTGTGTCCCTAACGCTACACTACTGGACATAACCAAACTACCAGAACGCGACAGCAGAACGACATTGCGAAATCTTGGGCAAAATATTTCCGCTCCACTGCCGCAATCTGCCGCATCGTCACCGCAATTGCTTTTTTCATTTTTCTGTACACAACACTTACCTGTCAAAAGATATCCCCGTGAGAGTAAACACGCTCGCAGCGACTGTCACATTTGCTATAAAGTTGCTGAGCTGACAGTAGCGCACTCCAAAAACCCAGTCACTGTAACAGAAATACTTTTTAAAAAAAAATATATACATATATATATAAATACTTGTTAAATACAAATCCGGACCAAGTTCCACTGATTAATTAAGTTTAATATTTAATAAATTGGTTTTTATTTAAATTATTTTTGAATTTATATATGTGTGTGTTAAGAAGTTTCTTTCGATATTTCTACTTCTCTTTAATATGGCATCTTTTCGAAACGGTGGTTTCAAAACAATTGCGTTCATAAGTGTATTCAAAACACTTGCATGAAATAAATGACTTAAGTTTTAAATTGATGGCTTGTGCTGATCCTGAGTGATCGAAAAAGTTAAGCAACAACTAATGGTAAACATTTCGATACCGATTTTCGAAAACCGTACAGCCGTCAGTCTCGATTGTCATTAGGTATCAACCGTTGAGACATTTCGGACAACTTCGGGCGACATAAAAACATCCGACACTTGTGTTGGGAACTATCCTGGAGGATATAACCAGCACTAGAGCAGCAGAGTATGACCTAGGCCTCCTCAGAGGAGAGGAGAAACCCGTGCTCATTAGTGGGCCCATCAATGGTATCCATGTATTGTTAAGTTAAAAATACAGTTCATCAAAGTTCCATTACCTACAGTCTAAATTTAACTACTGAATGGACCTCCATTCACACACATACCCCTGTACATACACATACATACACGTGTGTAATATGATATCATTCAAGCAAGTGTCTTGAAACCATTAGCGGCGTGTCAGTGTCTAGCTTAGCTAAACTATCACTTCTAAGTCTAGCTAAAATATCACCTCTGAGTCACCTCACCAGTATAAACTTAGCTTATTTCGATAAGATTAATTCACTAAAAAAAATTAAATCAGTGGAAAAGTATTTGTCGAGCTATCTTTCGACACTAATGGCGGTTAAAAATAATCGCCATTAGTGTCAGTAAATAGAGTATGTGGGTTTTTATATATAAATATAATATATTTTATTTAGTACATTTTCCATTATAAGCAGTGAATAATATAAAAATTGTTAAATATTTAAAACTAAATGCCAACTATTCCTTTCAGGTGCAATAACGAGGTTTATTATATTCATAATTAAAATATTTAAAACCGCAAACTTTAATTATAGATCCATAATACAAAGAAATACACAAAATTTCATAACTGTATTGTTAACCCTTGAGTTCTTTTGCCTCGAGCTAATTCTGAACGTAGAATAGGGTCTTAAAAATGCATTGTTATCGGGTTTATGCAAAATTCCAGCTCCGTAGTATAAATTGAAGTGGTTCTAATTAAGCTTGCAAGATTTGACCCGTAAAAAACAAACATACTTATATACAAACATACACTGCAAGTCAAAAAAAAGTTTGTAAAAATTACTTGCCACTCTGCCTTAAAAATGTATCAAAAGAAGTGAAGTGAAATGTCCCGTACAAAATGACTAATCACAAGGACTTCAAAACCCTAAGTTAACTTTTATTAAAATAAATATGCTTAAGAGTTGCTTCTGAAGTGTAAGACTTGGTATGACGAGTCAGACAATTTAACAAAAAACTGTTTCCGCTATTGGCTAGTACTCAATATCGCTAAGTGCAAAACCATTTCGGGGGAAGTAGTTTATTTAGCTGTAATATTACTTCAATTACTAGCTACTATTACTAGCCTAATATTGATCTCATGACTGTGGAGGTTTAACTGTGGCCTAAACTTTATATTTAAGTAAACAGTGACCATAGTAATCCTGCTTTTTTGTCTGTGTTCCTCCAAATAAAGAATTCTTTCAAGGTTGTTCATGTTAAGTAATCTTCTCTCTGTTATCTATGACAGTAATGTTAGGCTGTCAAAAAAATCAAAAAGATATTTATAGATGGCGTTGCTGTCCGCTCGTATGAAAAACATGTATAATGTACAGACGAGCGAATTCCCTTTGAAATCCATACGACGTGGGTTTTCTTTAATTTTCCCGGATTGTCTATTTCTGAGGTCTCTAATCCTCGCTGGATTCGCTTTTACACTAATAATGTCTGCCTATCTTATTTTTGGTAAATCTTTTATAGTCCGAAGTAACCGGTGCAGTTTTTCACATGATTATAAGCAAGCAAATTTTTCGTGAGAAGTATATTTGAATCAGATGCCCAACTTTTTTTCTTACAAAAATGTTGACTGTGGCAGCTAACAGGTATAGCGGAAAAATAGGGTCCACGGTAGGTCTGACAAAATTTTGATACCACGCAATTTCTACGATAATTTGACCGTAAATGCCAAATAACTAAAGTTGTTGAGAATTCGCCCTCCTACTCGGAAGGTTCGGGTTCAAATCCCAGCGTATTTCTGACTTTTCGGAGTTATGTGCGTTTTAAGCATTTAAATATCACTCGCTATAACGGTGAAGGAAAACATCGTGAGGAAACTTGCATGCCGGGGAGTTTACAAGTCTCAAATATGTGTGAAGTCTGCCAATCCGTATTTGGCCAGCGTAGTGGACTATGGCCTTAACTTTTCATTCAGAGAAGAGACCCGTGCTCAATAGTGGGCCGTGATGGGTTGAGATGATGATGAAGTATTTAGTAACAGTAAAAAAACTGGACCTTTTTACATTAACCTTTTTTGCTTGTATACTATTTTGCTGTAAACAAAAAACCTGACTTATTTTAAACCGTGATATAATATACCGTGGTATATCAAAGGAAATCATTTGCTCACAATTCCGGTAGTTGCTTACATTTATAGCTTAGCATCGTGCAAACAAGGGTTTAGGAATGTGCAAAAAACTGCAAAGCGGTACGATGCGCTTTATCATCGCAGGAAACTGCGATGTGAATTACTGCGTTGTCACTTCGCGCCACAAGAGGTCTCCCTAGCATGACTCAGGTTCAGAATTCCATAGATCATAAACAGAGTTGTGCTCTTAATGGATATGAAGTTGTAGGAAAAAAAGCAATAAAAATTTTGAGGCCAATGAATAAGAATTATAATGGGCACTATATCTGAAATATGAAGCTTTGAAAAAGTTTAAAAAGTATTTTTAAAAAAGCATGTTATAATTTACTATCACTGTATCTACAGAAGTTATCGCCATAATCCCATACTGTCTCAGTGCCGGCGAAACATGGTATCAACAAGTGTGACACATCCCGCATTAAATTCGCAAGTTCTTGCGATATTTCGGGCTCGTAGATTTATGACATGATGAATTTTGTATTGAACCTACACAAGCGAGTTACTTTGCCCACTAGCGGTCAGAGATGGTATCAGCTGCAACTACAGTAATATTCGTTGAAAATTCGATCTGGAAAAACTAAAAAAATGGACAAATTTTTTTTGTACTTTTTACACGAATTTGTAGCGAGTGTAGGTAGGTACTTATCTTACTCGTACGTTTATAGAATGTCCTATTAATTTTGGTATCCACTTTTGTATTAAGGAAACTCATAAATTGACCTCAACTAAGGAGCCTTCATCGGCACAATATTAAGACGTCGCATCTCTCATTGTAAGTGGGTATTATACCAGTAAAGTATCAACAGGCGTGGTCCTGGCAGGAACCCGAAGTACTTAAATTTATTACATCACTAGTAATATATCTATCTTGGTGTATGGCTCTTGAATATTACAACATGTGCCTATGAATTTAGTCAAGAAACATGTAAAATCTAAACTTATAGGTAAGGAACATTATTTTATTATGTGATGAGCAGGAAAATGAGCAGACGAGTCACCTGATGGTATCACTGCTACATGAAAATTAACAAAATCAGACTTGAATTGCTAAAGCAACCGGAATCAACCAATGCACAGTATAGTATAGTCAAATGTTTACCATTTTTATAGCATTTCCATACCGCTCCCAGTTCCGATCGGGCAAGTAAACAAGGTATATTAAAATATTTAAAAACACAAGCTTTAAGTAAAGATCCTTAATAAATCGAAATACACACAATTTCGTAACTGTAATGTTAACCGTTGAAGAGTTATCTTGTCTGGAGCCAATACTGACCGTAGTATCAGGTCATAATTATTAAAAAAAATACATTGTCATCAGGACGGAAGGCTTACGCAAAATTTCAGTTCCTAGTGTATGAGGAAGTGGGTCTAATACAGCTTGCAAGATTTGTCAAGTGCAAAAGTTTAGCAAAATAATGATATTATAATAAGAACAGTATAAGTATATTTACTCTCAACTTGAAGTCGAAGACGACTCCTGACATGTGGTGTCAAACAAACTTTCATTAGCATTGATAATATTCTATTGATAGTCGTAATATAGAACGCGGACGCTCTTGTTTCGCCTCGCACGGCATTGTAGGGCTTTGTACACGTTCGCGCGTCTTCCATACAATTTAATAGAAACCTCCAGTATGTGTTCTAGACGCCGGAAGCCTCGCAAGACGCGCTTACTGAACGCTCACGAAGTGTAAGCGGATACATCCTTATACTAATGTACGCTGTTCTTGTTCAGCCTCCGTTATCTTAGAAGGATTGATTCACAAGTTGAGAGATAGCTCTTCGGTTTGTGTTGAGCATAATAATTGTTTATTTTACGGCTCACAAGAATGGTTTTACGTTGTATTCAGTAAGCAGTAGAGAGTTCGCGTGTTATTATATAAAATTTTTTTGATGTCAAAATGTTATTGCGTAAGTTAGAGTACGTAAAGTTTATTATATTCCACGTAATAATATTTAAATGTATTCCCTTTTATATGTAACTGAAAGGCAGTGTATATTAACTCGCAGGTGACTTCGGTCGCTTCTTACGACACCCTTGTTTGCCAACGTGTGATTAGGGTTAACGTTCTAGGACACCTAAAGACGGCATAAATTTTACTTATGCGAAAATATATTGTTTTGATTTTAAGTTAAAATAAATATCGCTTTTTAATATACATTGGAGAATATACTTGTCACGACCAAATGAACTTCGTATCAACCATGGGCTACTGCAACTGTTTAACTGTCAAAATATAAATCTGTTATCACAGCGTCTCTGAAGATATGTTAATTTTTAATGGAACTCAATTAATATTTTTACGCACCCAGGAACTGACGAGCGGTCTATGAGATAATATCCAAGAAGTCTTCGAATATGAAAACGTCATTAAGATTTCATTCCTCGATCAATCAATCTGGATCAATGCGCGGTCGAACTGACATCTGCTGTCAACTCTACGCTGTCAGCTGTCACTACGTTCACGCAATATTGACGTTAGCTACACGTTCCACAGATTACAGGTCTCAGATCCGTCACAGAATAAACTACATTAGCCTTGTATATCTCCGGAATATTTAACATCAAAATATAAATCTGTTATCACAGCGTCTCTGAAGATATGTTAATTTTTAATGGAATTCAATTAACATTTTTCTCGTTGTTATGAGATCCTTGAAACACAAATAGAAACTATGTAAAATTAAGTTACAGTTAACCAGATTCCAGGATTTCATTACTTAGTTATTACATTTTTAATAACGAAAGTATGTCACAGAGTTTCATTATGGGTATTACATATTCTTTGTTCTTTTCTAATAATTTCGCCGTGTACCTCAGTTCCCTCACGTAAAGCCATTCCAGTGTTTCCAGTTTAGTAATTTTTCACATGCTATCTCGTCTGGGAATTAAACTCGAATCAATAAATCGAAATAAAAATGAAAATGTTGAATACCCCCGCGGCTTTTTAAAGGTACCATAGTAAAGTTAGAACAGGACCAAACAATCTAATCTCACAGGAACGTATATTTGACATTGAATAAATAGATTTATACTTTTTCCGGTCATCTAGGTCAAGCGACCAGGCTACCCGCAATTTTCTTAAATTACACTTCTATATATCTTCGATTTTATCGTTTTTTCTTTCAGAAAATTAAAAGGACAAACCACCGATTAAATAAAGCTCACAATTGTATATGACGGCGACCTTTCTTGTTTCGTAACAATCACGTTGCGATGAAAATCCCAACGCTTTTCTTTATAAGTCGGCGCTTGCTTAAAGCACGGATTTCTGTCTCTCTTACTTTACAGCCTCCTTTCATTCGTCCCTGCACATCTCTAACTTGACTAATAGAGAAAGCTTTTTAGCATTAAGTTCGCCTTTGTATACTTACATAATTTTTTGTATGATAGATAAATTGTAAATAAATAAATAAATAAAATTAAT